>CAKNXH010063520.1:76317-120803 GCA_932178445.1 Andricus quercusramuli | reverse complement strand
TGAGCGTGGGACTTACCGAAACGGCACCTACCCACTAAACCTTAACTCCTTTTCCCGCCAACCCATGCTCCCGGAATCCGCTTTCGCATTACTTCAGGAACATGGGGGTAAGGTTATGCGTCGTCCTCGGCAGAAGGGACAGATGTCTCGTCTCAGGCTCGCCGGCCTTCGACCCTGTAGAGTTGTCTCTTGTCCTGCAGACAAAAAACAATGAACAAACAACTACAACATCAAAAAATGACTTAACAATACCACACAATCATCCTTGTTGGGGGTTGCGCAGTCTCTCCTGTTCTTCCTTTTTCTTCTGTCGAAGAACTGCTTCAGTGTAGAGTGCCACCGAATCCCAGTGCTCCTGGCTGTGGAGCATCCACACTACAATATTCTGAGAGGTATATTCTCCGAGCTCAGTCTCCAGGGCATGTTTCTTAGTCGTCCATCTTCCACATTCGAAGAACGTATGTTCAACCGTATCCACTTGTGTGGGACAGTAATCGCATACTTCACTTTCCTTCCTGTTTCGCCGGTATAAATAGGAGTTGAAATGTCCGTGACCCGTGAGAAATTGGGTGAGGTGAAAGTTAACCTCACCGTGCTTCCTCCCAAGCCACGGGGCCACTTCCCCTATAAGCCGCGCTGTCCATCTTCCTCTAGGGTCGATGTCCCAGCAGTGTTGCCATTCTGCTGGAATTCGGGCTCTCTCTTCAACTCTGATCCTTGGACGGTCTTCCTCCAGTTGGTATCGCTCGTAAATCCTCTTCCTCTCCTTGGCAAGTAGAAAAATGGGAATTATTCCCGACACTACCATAACTGCAGGGGCAAAAACGGTGCGATACGCGCTTACTATACGCAATGCGCAACGCCTTTGAACCGAAACCATTCGTTTACGGTACTTTTCAACTTCCAATGCATCTGCCCAGATCTCTGCGCCATATAAGAGGATCGAGTGAGCCACACTCATCAGCACTCTCCTCTTACTGGCTCTAGGACCTCTGATGTTTGGCATAAGCCTTGAGAGTTTCGCCACCATCTTACTGGCTCTGTCCGCAGCATACTGAATCTGAGGCCAATGCGTTAACTTCTGATCCACTTTTTCACCCAAATATTTCACAGACTTCGATGCCACAACGGGTTCACTTGCTATGTTGAATATCACATTATCTCCAAAGTATCTCTGTCTCGTGAGGACAACCACTTCCGTCTTGCTAGACGCCAGTGTAAGCCCATGGTTCGCGAGCCAATAATTCACCAGACAGACAACATGTGCTACTCTACTTTGAGTTTGCTCTGTATCTCTGGCTATAATCATGGCCGCGAGATCATCAGCGAAACCAATCAGTTTGGCCCACTCAGGTAGTACAATTTCGAGCACTCCATTCTATAGTATATTCCAGAGATCTGGACCAAGTACAGACCCTTGCGCTACACCAGGTGTGACTTTTCGTCTCTGCTGTCCTTCCGTGGAGTCGTACAATAACTCCCTGTCGTTGAGATAATCGCTGAGTACTCTTCGCAGATACAAAGTCACCCTGAACCGATGCTCAAGAGCATCCAGGATGTCAACCCACTTTGCTGAGTTGAAGGCGTTCTTCACATCAAGAGTAACCAGCACACAGGAGTTCCTTGTTCTGTGGTTACCCTGCCATGCTCTGTTTGCCATTGTAATTACATCTATAATGGCTCCGATTGTCGAGCGATTAGTACGAAACCCGTGTTGGTTTTCTGAGAGACCACCTGCTTCTTCAATGGCCATCCGCAGACGGGCACGAAGAAGTTTTTCAAAAACCTTCCCTGCGTTGTCCAGCATGCAGATAGGTCTGAATGACGAGGGTGTGATGAGAGGACCCTTAACTTTGTCAAGCAGAACCAACCTCTGCACTTTCCATCTCCGCGCAAAGATGCCAGCTAACAAACATGCATTATACATGTTCAGTAACACGTCTGGGAATTCGCAAACAATCAGTTTGAGTATTTCAGCTGGTATCCCGTCTGGGCCAGGAGCCTTGTGATTGCCCAACGAGTAGACTGCGCTACACAGCTCGTCATTCGTGAAGAGCTGAATTTCCGCTTTCACAACTGAGATCTCGGTAAAAACTCTCTCCGGATGTTGAGGAAAGAGTGAGCCCACAATAATTTCCATTCCTAAGGGGTCCCGTGGGGGTTCCGGAATGCGATATCCCAGACTACGGGTAACAATCTGGTAGCCGCGTCCCCAGACATCCCTGTCAACTTCATCAAGTAGGGAAATCCACGTTTTCCTCTTGCTGTCTTTGATGGCTCTATTCAATGCCTTTTTTGCCCGAGTATAGTTTGCTTCAGCCACACTGACGTCAGCACGGCCCCTCTTACGCTAGGCCTTCCTGCGCTTCGCCAGAGCCTGTCTGCGTAGATCGGCAACTTCCTCATTCCACCAATAGTTTTGCTGATTTCGACGATGTTTTGATTTTTTGGGCATTGACGTGTCACATGCCTTTTTAATCAAACTCGTAGTCTCGTCCACCATCGTTTCTGCAATACTTCGCGTCATCTGTGTGGGGCAAATAGCCCATCTATTAAGACCATCCGCTCTGGACAACGTTTCAGTTACCGCCAGTCGACTAAGCTTAGCCACATTCCAACCTCGTGCTCTTGCGAGGACAGCCTGCGTTCCGCCTACCCCAAGGTTTGAACCAACCCAGAACTTAATATACTGGTGATCGCTACCAGTAAACTCCTCCAGAACCTGCCATCCACGTATCATGGAAGAGACACCAGCAGATGCCAAAGTAATATCAATAGCAGTACCCTGGTAACCACTGCGTCTAAATGTTGTAACCGTGCCTGTATTCAGGATCGTTAGGTCCAACCTAGCCGCCATCTCTACCAGCTTACCGCCTCTGTTGCAGCTCCTCAGCATGCCCCACTCCGCCGCCTTCGCATTGAAGTCCCCAGCCATGATGATTTCTCCATCTAGTTCACGTATGCCGTCTTCTAGTGCAGAAAGTTTGCTAACATATACGTCTATTCCCTCATTAGGTGAGAGGTATACACTCACGTAGGTGATATTTCCACACTTGATCCAGACATAGCCTTCACCCTTACACACGTCCTCCACAAGGAACTTGGATACATTTTTTACCCAAATTGCTGCAGTATTCGTATTGTCCGGATACCAGTTATGTCCACCCATGCCACAGTATTGTTCCGAGATAATCAGGAGATCAGCGTTGTGCTCTCCCGAAATCTGGGTCAGCAAATCTCTGGCAAGTCTGCGTCTGCCCAGGTTACACTGAACAATGACAGCCATCACTGTTCATTCCCACAAAACTCCTTATACACCGGGCACCTGAAAGATCCCGGAATGTAGTCCAGGTTTACATTGCTACCACTTCGCTTGGCGCACAAATAACAATGAGGTATCTCTGTGCAGGTAGGGGAGAGATGCCCCTCCTGTCCGCACTTCCAACAAGTTTTCCTTCTATCTTGCTCCTTGCAAGAGACTGCAATATGACCAAAGCCATGACAGCGGAAACAACGCGTGATGACTATCCTGCGTCGAACGCGACAGCTGACCCAACCAATCCGAATGTGACCAGCCTTTTCCAGTTTAGTAGGAGCGGTTTCATCACAATCGATGTACGCAATCCTACTTCCCCAGCGGCTTGGTCTGGAGAGATTTATTTTCAGATCTCTGCCCTTTTCGCCCCCAAGAACCTTGTCTAGGGCATCCATAATCTCAAGATCGTCAGATGCTAAATCTAGATCCCTAATCTCAATCCTGGTCCTCGGGGCTAGTTGACGCACCTGTCCACCCTCACCCACAGCCACTGACAAAGCTTCACTGAACTTGGTTTTGGCTTCGACACTTGCACCTAGTTCAACCAAAACATCTCCAGTCCTGGTCTCTCTGATGCTCTTTATCGTGACATCCATTTCTTCCGGCTTTACTTTACTGCGGACCAGTTTGAGTACCTCCGCATAATTTTTGCCAGCTGCAGGTTTAATAATAACTGCCTCTGGGCGGTTACGTGCCTTTCTCCTTAACGATGGGTTGGTAGAACGTGCTGCTACCCTAGTCAACTCTGGATGTGACCCCACTTCACCAGTTGCAGCCACCTACTTTTTACGTTTTCGCCTCTTCGGTTCAATAAACTCCAAAGTTTCACCAGTGAGCTGGATCTTTTTCGTTGGATGCGATGATGATCCTTCACCAGGGCTGGGGGTACTCTCAGCTATCCTCTTATTCGTACGCTGACCCGTTGGTGTTCCTAGGTCAACGCTACGTTGTTCCTCTTTACTCCTGACTACCTGCATCATTTTGAGTTCAGTCTCATTAAACACAACATCTAGAAGGCGCAGTGTGTTTTCAGCTGCCTCCAATCCTTTTTTAATTTCGCCATCAAGATTTCTCCTTGTCGAGGCATAACACTGCATTGCCTGTATTACCTGCGTGAGCTGTTTGAAAAGCTGTTTCAGGTCCATATCTTCGTTCGCCATTTTGTGTTGTCCCCCGTCCGTGTTAGTGTGGACCGCCATTTTCTTCTCAGTAAGTTGTTGTACTCCGTTTGTTTCCTCTGCTTGTACTTCTGCTTGTATAAGTGAATTAGCCATAAATGTTCGTCCAGCGCTTCGTGCGTGGAGGGGCGGGCCGAAAAAAACTGAGAACGGGTATACCCTCAGACCGTAGTCCTACCCCAGTTCCCTGGGGCCCAGCCATCGTTTGACCGGTCCCGGAATACACGGACGGACCGGACTCGCCCGGAGCACTGCAGATTCCGACCTCTGCAGCCACCACGCACTTCCTGATCAGGGCCCGAAGGGGCTGGATTCCTGATAACCGACTACAACTTACACATCGGCAGAGCAAGCTCACAGCAGCTTCATCACCGTTTCCGGTTCGAAGCGCCTATTTTATTTCAGCCCTACCCTCTGTTTCCAGCGAGCAGTCCCCTATCCGCCACCCGGGGACGCGCCAAGTAGGGGTATCACCTCTCCTTCACCACAGACATCTGCCGTGGTGTAGAGTAGAAAGTAGAGTAGAGAGTAGAGTAGAGTAGAGTAGAGTAGAGTAGAGTAGAGTAGCGTAGAGAGTAGAGTAGAGTAGCGTAGAGAGTAGAGTAGAGTAGAGCAGAATAGAGTAGAGAGTAGAGAGTAGAGTCGAGTCGAGTAGAGACTAGAGTAGAGTCGAGTAGAGAGTAGAGTAAAGCCGAGTAGAGAGTAGAGTAGAGTAGAATAGAGTAGAGTAGAGAGTAAAGTCGAGTCGAGTAGAGACTAGAGTGGAGTAGAGTTGAGAGTAGAGTAGAGTAGAGAGTAGAGTAGAGTTGAGAGTAGAGTAGAGTAGAGTTGAGTATAGTAGAGTAGAGTTGAGAGTAGAGTAGAGAGTGGAGTAGAGTTGAGAGTAGAGTAGAGTAGAGAGTAGAGTAGAGTTGAGAGTAGAGTAGAGTAGAGTTGAGTAAAGTAGAGTAGAGTTGAGAGTAGAGTAGATTTGAGTATAGTAGAGTAGAGTAGAGAGTAGAGTAGAGAGTAGAGTGGAGTAGAGTAGAGAGTAGAGTAGAGAGTAGAGTAGAGTAGAGAGTAGAGTAGAGTTTTTTTTTCGAGGATTAAAAACGGCAAATGCTCATGCACTGACCACATTCGAACCTTGGGGACCACGAGCCGAAAATATACATCTCGCGCATATATATTTAAAACATATACACGCGAGATGCGCACATGGGCGCGCAGTCCACAAGGAATGAAGGTGAGTGTGGGACTTGCCGAAACGGCACCTGCCCACTAAACCTTAACTCCTTTTCACGCCAACTCATGTTGCCGAAATCCGCTTTCGCATTACTTCAGGAACATGGGGGTAAGGCCAACTCACCGTGCCACGGTCCCACCATTACTGCCAGCTTGAGCTCCTCTGCAGTTTGTTCTCACCCTACAGGGTTATGCGTCGTCTTCGGCAGAAGTGACAGATGCCTCATCTCGGGCTCGCCGGCCTTCGACCCTGTAGAGTAATCTCTTGTCCCACAGACAAAAAGAAAACAATGAACAAACAAACATTCTCTTACGCCGCTCGCGGCTCTTCTCTCTTCTTGGTGCGGATAACTGTTTCGCAGTATCTTGCGATGGTATTCCAATTTTGCTCTAAGTAAAGCATCAGAGCAACAACGTTTTCCGGCGTGATGTTTTCGCCCAGCTTCTCTTGGGCCGCTTCCCTGCTCTCAGCCCATCTATCGCATCTAAAAGAGGTATGTTCAGTATCATCATCTACATTCCCCGTACAATAAATACATGCCGGTGTGTCCTTTTTCTTCACTCTATACAGATATTCATAGAACATTCCGTGTCCACTTAGGAACTGGGTGAGATAGATGTTTACCTCACCGTGACCTCGTTTGAGCGATGCTTCTAGATCCTGTATAAGACGCTTGGTCCACTTTCCTTTTTTCTCAGCTATCCATCGCCGGTTCCACTTTGTGAGGGTATGCTCTTTCTCTTCCTCTTTTGTTACTTCAGAGTGATCTTCCACTCTTCATCGTTCGTATACTCTCTTCAGTTCTGTGGCTAGGAGGTCTATGGGTGGGATTGATGCGATAACCAAGGCTGCCGCTTCCGAGACAGTCCTATACTCACATGAAACCCGTAAGGCACCTTTTCTTTGTACAGCGGCCATCTTCTTCCAGTAAGATTCAATGGATAGTGCGTCCGCCCATACTTCAGCTCCGTAAAGCAGGATAGAGTGGATTACACCCATCATTGTTCGCCTTTCGTAGCTCTTCGGGCCAGCTATGTTGGGCATCAATCGAGAAAGTGCCCCCATCGTGTTGTCTGCCTTCTCTGAAGCAGTCTTTATCTGTTCCCAAAACCTCAATTTTTTGTCTATTCTGATGCTAAGGTACCTCAACCATTTGGCTGCTTTTACCTCAGCTCCACAAACTTCGACTTGAAATGGATCAAGGAAGTTCCTTTTCCTCGTCAGGATGACCATTTCCGTTTTTTGGCACGCTACCTGTAGGCCGTGTCCTTCCATCCAATTTCTTACCTTAGTCGCAACAAGAGCAACCCTGTTTTTCACCTATTCTTCGCTTTTAGCTACTATAGCTGCAGCCAAGTTGTCGGCGAAGCCTTCCAGTGTTGTGTGGTCCGGCAGATCCATGGTAAGGAACTCGTCATATACCACATTCCACAGATCCGGGCATAAGGCAGATCCCTGTGCAACACCAGCAGTGATCTTCTTGCGTCTGGTGCCTTCAGTAGTAAGGTATTTTAATTTCCTGTTGCACAGGTAGTGGTCCACTACTCTCCTGAGGTACCCAGGAGCCTTGAAGCGTTTCTCCAAGGCCTCCATGATGTCAGTCCATCTTAGCGTGTTGAATGCGTTTTTAAAGTCAAACGTTAGTAAGACGCATGCCTTCTTTTGTCGGTTGTTACCTTCCCAGGCTTCCTGCACTTACTCAACGACTTCGCTGATTGCACCTTTGGTGGATTTACCTTTCCTGAAGCCATGTTGGTTTTTGGCGAAACCACCAGCTGCATCCACTACTACTCTGAGTCTGGCTCTTAGTAACTTCTCGTATACTTTCCCCGCAATATCCAACATACATAGCGGACGATATGACGCTGGCGTTACTGGCGGTCCCCTGCCCTTGTCTAGAAGAACAAGACGTTGTACCTTCCACACAGAGGGGAAAATTCCCGCCCACAAGCAGGCATTCTACATGACTAGCAGCAGATTTGGACGTCCCTTTGCTACTGCCACAATAACTTCCTTGCTTTCTTTTTCCAGAAGAGTTGGGAAGAGTGCATTGACTATTTCCTCCATTATCTTCGGGTCTTTGGGTCCTACCGGTGCTTGGTTTCCCAATCGACCTGAGATTATTTGGTTGCCTTTCCCCCAAGTATCATCGTTAACAGCATCGCACAGGATTTTCCAGCAGCGCAGTTTTCTCTTACAAATAGCACCGTTAAGCTTTTTCTTCGCTGCTTTATACTCCATGTTTTCCACCTGGTCGGCTGCTCAACGTGTAGCTCTGAGGGGTCTTCGCCTTAAACGTAAGCATTCCCTTCTTAGGATAGCAATCTCCTCTGTCCACCAGTACGTGGGCGCTCTTTTCTGGTTACTTGCCTTCCTGGGCATCGATGCATCGCAGGCTTTAGTTATAAGGCGCATCGTTTCTTCTACCAATTTCCTGGCCCTCCTGCTCATCGTCGCACTTGTTGCTGCCTCTGAGTCATCACCATCGCGGAGCACATCTTCTTGATTCAATGTATACAGAAGCTTCTACAAAACAAGTTTGTTAGCGTTCCAGCCCTTCTGGGTCCTCTGTTTTCCGCTTGTTTTATGCAGTTGTTTCCTGTTTACCATCTTAAAGCCGATGTGTTCGTGGTCACTGCCGGTGTACTCCTCTGTAACGTGCCAGTCTTGAATCCTGGGCGTTATTCCAGGGGTCACAAAGGTGATATCAGGTATCGTGCCTCTGTTACCACTCCTCCTGAACGTTGGTACACTGCCCATGTTGAGAATTGTCAGGTCAAGTCCAGCTATCATGTCTGCAACTGCATTACCACGTGTGTCCGACCAGTTCATACCCAATTGATGGGATTTGGCATTAAAGTCCCCACCAACGATTCTGTCTCCTTCAGTAATCCTTATTGCGTCCTCTAGAGCATCAAGGTCACGATGAAAAATACCACTTTCTATATTCGGGGAGAAGTAGCAACTGAAGTAAGTTTCATCCGGGCTTTTCACCCACACAAAACCTTCGCCCCTCCTCCAGTCCGTAACCGAACATTCCATAGTGTTCCTCACCCAAATCGCCGCTGTGCCTGTTTGGTTTGTATACCATCCGGGCGTCTGCAGGTTTGTATACTGCTCACAGACCAGCAGCAGATCAACCTTCAACTCATTTGCTCGGTGTTTGAGCAAGTCTTGTGCTAGTCTGCTGCGCTGAAGATTTCCTTGGACTACTACCGCCATCGTGAGTTCCTGTTCTTCTTAGCGTCCAGAAACACCGCACAAGTTGATGACCCTATTATGTGGTCAGAGTTCTGGTCCGGATTGGCCTCTGCACATAGGTAGCATTTCGGTCTGGCTGTGCAATCGTTTGTTTGGTGATTTTTATCACCACACTTCCAGCATGAACCTGATCTATCAGTGGCCTGACATCCCGCAGCCACATGGCCATAACCATGGCATCGGAAGCAGCGTAGGAGCATCTCCCTTCTTCTGATTCGGCAACTCACAACGATTCGGCCGCGATAGGTTAATCTTGAGGTTTTCCCCCATTTCTGTTCCTACTAAAGTCCCTAGTGCTTCTCTGACTCCTTCCTTTCCTGTTGTAGCATGCAAGTCCCAGATATCCACCAAAGCTTGGACAAACAATAATCGGACACTTCCTTTTTCTCCTACTGCAGCCTGAAGAGCCTCGCTGAACTTGGCCTTGTCCTCAGTTTTAGCACTCAGCTCAACGAGTACACTACCTTTCCACGTTTCTCTGATTGCTGAGACTTTAATTCCCATCTCGGACGGTTTGACCTGTGATTTAATGTCTTCAAGAACATCAGCGTACTTCTTTCCCTCGGAGGGGCTAATAAGTATCGCCTCAGCGCGAGTGCGTCTCTTTCTTCGGGTTCTCTTGACCTCATCCATTTGGTTTGTGTGGCTTCCTTCAAATGTCCCAGGTTCCTTCTCACACCTTGCTTTCCTTTTTCCCACCACCGTTGTCCAGACCTTCGTCGTTGTTTCAGCCTGCAATTTCTTTCTAGGTTGGGCAGAAGGGCTGTTTGTGGGGCTTGGTGTATTTTCCACCCTTTTGCGCTTTTCTCGTTGTTCAGTCAACGTATTGGAAATGCATTTCTGATTCTCTATGCTCTTTTTGGAGCTTTGCCAACGCCCAATTTTGATGCCCTTGATTCTAACTCGGATGGCTTCCATCTTATTGATGATATCTATCGCATCTTCGACGTTATCCTTGATTACCTTCGTAGTATTAATGACCTTTTTGCAATCCGAATGCGCCAGTCTAATTGCATTCGGCAATATTTTGACAAAATTTTCTTCCATGTTTTCCAAGTGTTCCAAGCATGTTACTTGAGACGATTGTTCCTCATTACCTGTCCTCGGATTGGTAAAGTAGAGTGGAGTAGAGTAGAGTAGTGTAGAGTAGAGTAGAGTAGAGTAGTGTAGAGTAGAGTATAGTAGAGTAGATAGTAGAGTAGAGTAGAGTAGAGATTAGAGTAGAGTAGAGTAGAGTATAGTAGAGTAGAGTAGAGTAGATGGTAGAGTAGAGTAGAGAGTAGAGTAGAGTAGAGTAGAGTAGAGTAGAGTAGAGTAGAGTAGAGTAGAGTAGAGTAGAGTAGAGACTTGAATAGAGTAGAGAGTAGAGTAGAGTGGAGTAGAGTAGAGTAGAGTAGAGTAGAGTAGAGTAGTGTAGAGAGTAGAGTAGAGTAGAGTAGAGTAGAGTAGAGTAGATGGTAGAGTAGATTAGAGTAGTGTATAGAGTAGAGTAGAGTAGAGAGTAGAGTAGAGTAGAGAAGAGTAGAGTAGAGTAGAGATATAAACCCAGCACCTGGAGGTTCCCGGGATGTGTTCGGTGTTTGTATTGCTATCCATCCGCTCAGCGCATAGATAGAAATGTGGTTTCTCATTGCAAGTCGAAGACAGGTGCCCCTCCTTGCCACATCTCCAACAAGTTGATCGCCTGTCCTTCTCACTACATGTGACCGCTATATGGCCGAAGCCATGACAGCGGAAACATCATGTGACTAGCGACCTACGTCTGACACGACAGCTGACCCATCCAATCCTGATGTGGCCAGCCTCTTCCAGCTTCTTACCCATGCTTTCATCGCATTCGATGAAGGCCATCCTGCATCCCCATTGACTTGGTTTCGACAGGTTGATTTTCACCTCAGCACTTAGATTGCTCCCAAGAAGTTTATTTATGGCATCCCTGACTCCTTGCTCGTCGTTTGCAGAGTCCAGAACTCTGATGTCCAAGCTGGCTCTAGGGACAAGCTGTCGTACCTGGCCATCCTCTCCTACATCCACTGTCAGGGCCTCACTAAATTTAGCTCTAGCCTCTACACTTGCGCCCAGTTCGACAAGTACATCACCAGTCCTTGTCTCCCTTATGCCTTTGACGGTAACTCTCATTTCATCAGGTTTCACGTTTCTGCGGATCGTTTTCGAGACATCCGTATATTTTTTCCCTGCCGCAGGCTTAATTAAGACTGCTTCCGGGCGGGCGCGTACCTTTTTAATCCCTGCTGGCATAGCAATTCACGCTGCAACCTTGGCACCTGCTGCCTGTGCGCCTATTTCACCAGCGACTAACCGTCGATTTTTTCGCTTGCGCGTATTTTGCTCCGTCCACTCAGGAGCTTCTCCAGCAAGCTGGATTTTCTTGCTAGGACGCCGTAGCGAGCCTTCTCCAGGGCTGGGCGTACCCTCAGCCGCCCTTTTCTTGGTACGCTGATCCTTCGGTGTGTTAGCCTGTCCCTTCGTGAGACTCCCTGGCTGTGGCAGCTCCGGATAGGATTTATTCAGGGTTTACCTGAGACTTGACAGAATGTCACAGAGTTTTTCAATACTTTCTCTTATCGGCACGTCCAGGTTTCTCCTTCCCTCGGCATGCGCGCTCATCGCATTTACAGATCTTGTGAGATCGTCCAGCAAGTGACTCATCGTCATATTTCGGCCTTGTTGCCTTCCAAGCAAGTTAACACTTGTATCCGACATCACATTGTTTGCCACCTTGTTGTGCTCGTTGTCCGTGTCCATGACAATACTTTGTTCTATTCTTCGTTCTGCTGTTTGTAAATTCGCCATAAGAATTTGATCCAGCGCTTCGTGCGTGAAGGGGCGGACCGAAAAACTGGGAACGGGTGAACCATCGGACCGTATTCCTACCCCAGTTCTCTGGGGCCCAGCCTTCGTTCAACCGGTCCCGGAATACACGGACGGACCGAACTCGCCCAGAGCACTGCAGATTCCGACCTCTGCAGCCACCACGCACTTCCTGATCAGGGCCCGAAGGGGCTGGATTCCTGATAACCGACTGCAACCTACACATCGGCAGAGCAAGCTCACAGAAGCTTCATCCCCGTTTCCGGTTCGAAGCACTCCCAGTGGGCCACAGTCGGCACCGATCATGTGTGTTTGGTCCGCGGGGCCTATTTTATTCCAGCCCTACCCTCTGTTTCCAGCGAGCATTCCCTATCCGCCACCCGGGGACGTGCCAAGTAGGGGTGACACCTCCCCTTCACAGCAGACAACTGCAGTGGTCCTTGGGAAGAGTAGAGTAGAGTAAAGTAGAGTAGAGAGTAGAGGAGAGTAGAGTAGAGTATAGAGTAGAGTATAGAGTAGAGTAGAGTAGAGTAGAGAGTAGAGTAGAGTAGAATAGTGTAGGGAGTAGCGTAGAGTAGAGTAGAGTAGAGTAGAGTAGAGTAGAGTAGAGTAGAGTGGAGTAGAGAATAGAGTAGAGTAGAGAGTAGAGTAGAGTAGGGTAGAGAGTAGAGGAGAGTAGAGTAGAGAGTAGAGTAGAGTAGAGTAGAGTGGAGTAGAGAGTAGAGTAGAGAGTAGAGTAGAGAGTAGAGTAGAGTAGAGTAGATTAGAGTAGAGTAGAGTAGAGTAGAGTAGAGAGTAGTATAAAGTAGAGTGGAGCAGAGTAGAGTAGAGTAGAGTAGAGTAGAGTAGAGTAGAGTGGAGTGGAGTGGAGTGGAGTGGAGTGGAGTGGAGTGGAGTAGAGTAGAGAATAGAGTAGAGTTCGAACTTTCGGGACCACGAGCCCAATATATACATTTCACGCATACATATTTGAAATATATACACGGTTGCTGCACACATGAGCGCGTAGTCCACAAGGAACGAAGGTTAGTGTGGGAATTGCCGAACCGACACCTGCCCACTAAACCTTAACTCCTATTCCCGCCAAGCCAGGACTCCGGAACCGCTTATTGCATTACTTCATAGTGCTAGGCTTTTGGCTTGGGGCTCCCAAGCAATGCGACAGACATTGCTTCGGAGCCCCAGGCCAGAAGCCATTTAGCCGTGCTTCAGCTTCTCTTTTATATTCCCTGCTTGGATTTGCAGGCAAATATCAGACCCAACTTTTCTTTCGACTGGGTCTTCTTTTGTCTAGCCTCAGCCAGGGTACGCGTCGTCCTCGGAAGAATGAACAGTAGTCTCTTCTCGGGCTCGCCGACTTTGGAACCTGTGAAGAAGTCTCTTCTCTTTGTTGTTCGGTTGTTCGAACCTCGTTTCGTCTTCGCATTCTCTCCGTCCAAGATGTGCGCGTCGTCCTCAGCAGCGCTTTAGCTGCGAATCGTGCTTGTCGGCCTTCGACATCTGGTAGGGGGATTTCCTAGGGACGTCTTTGGGACTCTTTGTGCCTCAGTTGTTCTTCTTTTTTCTTTTCTCGTAGAAGGTTTTCAACATATTGTGCTATGGTATCCCAGTCATTTTGGACGCAAGCATAAGTTGCACTGTGCTGCTTGGTGTTGTTATTGTTCCAAGCAAGGTCTCTAATTGAGACTTTCTGGTAGCCCACCTCTCGCATCGGAAGAATGTGTGTTCCACATCTTCGACCTCCATTGGGCAGTGGTCAAAATACGGGCTTGGCTTCCTATTTCGCCGGAACAGGTAGGCATTAAAGTGGCCGTATCCAGACAGGAACTGGGTAACGTGATAACTCACTTCCCCATGTCCCCTATTGACCCACGGTTTCACCTCGCCCATTATCCTGGCAGTCCACCTACCCCTATCCTCTGCTTGTCACCGTTTTTCCCATTTGAGAAACGTTCTTTGTCTCTCTCGGGACGCAATGGTTGTATCTGTGTTCATCCTTTTGCCCACGTAGATTCTTTTCCTCTCAGCGGCAAGAAGGTAAATGGGGATGCATCCCGCTATGACCAACACCGCCGGACCGGATACAGATCTGTACGCACATGCCACTCTCAAGACTTCTTTCCTCTGCACGGCTAACATTAGTTTCCGTCGGCAATCCGCTTTTAGAGCATCTGCCCACACTTCAGCTCCATATAACATAATGGAGTTTACTACACTCATAAAAGTATTCCTTTTCGAAGTTCTTGGGCCGGCTACATTTGGCATAAGCCTTGTCAGCATAGCCACCATTGTTTCGGCCTTGTTTGCTGCCTTCGTAATTTGGTTCCGAACGTCAGCTTCTCATCGATATAGGTTCCGAGGTACTTCAGCACATTTCCGGCTTCCATGCCATGCCCCGCGATATCCGCTATAAAGGGTTTGCTGAAGTGTCTCTGCCTAGTGAGAACCAGAACCTCCGTTTTCTTGTTGGCCAGCTGTAGATACAATGGCCAACAGCAGTCGTGCTTGTTCTTCCGTTCTAGCTCTTATCATTGCCGCGAGATAGTCAGCAAAACCGCTTAGCCTCACTCCGTCCGGGAGGTCCATCATTAGGGCTTCGTCATACACTACATTCCATAAATGAGGAGCAAGGACTGAGCCTTGAGCGACTCCTGCAGTGAGCTTGGCGTTGCGCTCTACTTCTGTTGTCTGGAAGGTCAGCCACCTGTCGTCGAGATAGTCGCTAATGACTTGAAGAAGATATTCAGGGACCTTAAACCGCCTTTCCTAGACGTCAAGAATGTCAACCCATGTTACAGAGTTGACAGCATTCCTGAAATCGAAGGTGACCATCACGCAAACACTTCTTGTCCGGTGGTTACCACTCCACGCTTTGTCCACATCTTGGAGAGCTTCGCAAATCGCTCCCACCGTGGATCTGCCTCCTTGGAAATCATATTGGTTTTCAGCCAGACGTCCTGCTGCTTCAATTGCAGTTCTTAGTCTAGCCCTAATGCATATTTCAAATAGTCTTCCGACAAAATCAAGCATACATAGAGGTCTGTACGATGATGGTGTTCTCGGTGGCCCTTCACCCTTGTCCAGTAGGACTAGTTTTTGTTTCTTCCACCTCTTTCAGAAAACTCCAGCTCTGAAACAAGCGATAAACATGTTTAGGAGCAAGTACGGGTATTTCCCAGCTATCTCCTTCACAACCTCCGTCGGGATGCCGTCCGGGCCTGGCGCCTTGCCGCATGCCATTTTGGATGCCGCTGTCCACAGTTCCTCCTTAGTGAAAAGAGGAGCTGCTTCAGGCAGCGCTTCCGTCATGATGACTCTGCTTTCATGCTTGGAAAAAAGCTCCTCCAAAATAAGCTTCATCGCCTCAGGATCCATGGCCGCGACTGGTGATCGCCCATACAGTTTCGCTGTTACTATCTGGTAACCTAATCCCCATGTGTCATGGTCGACTGCTTTGCGGACCTCTGCCCATTTATTACGCTTACTCGCTGTTATGGCACGGTTGACCATTTTTTTTGCCGCTATGTATGCCCTGTTGGTCTGGGCTACATTTTTTCCTTTCTCACGGGAGCTAGGAACTTTTCTCCTAAGCTCAAAGCAGTGAATCCTAAGTTCGGCGATCTCTTGGGTCCACCAGTACGTAGCACCAAGCAGCTTGGCTGAGTCCAGCTTTTTGGAATTTCAACCCGTCCTTTGACTATGTCCTCTTAGGGTCTTGCCCCTCCCCGAGGGTACACAGCCCATTTGAAAACTTATGTGTTGGTGGTCGCTTGTTGTGTAATGCTCGAGAACTTCCCATTTATGTCTTATGCCAGCTGCGCCAGGCGTGGTCATAGTAATGTCCACGATGGTCTGTCGGTAGCCTCTCCTTTAAAACGTGGATGAGTTCCCCGAGTTTAAGATCGTTAGATCTAGTCTGGCAGCCATATCAGTTACTTCTCGACCTCGAGTGTCCGTCCAGGTCATGCCTCATTCACATGACTTGGCATTGAAGTCACCCGCTACAACCACGTTGCCCATAAGGCTTGAACACAGTTCTTCAATTTCTCCCAATTTCTCACGAAAAACTGCTATGCCCTCGTTTGGTGAGAGATAGCAGCTGACGAAAGATCCTTTAGAGGTCGTAACCCATGCGAAGCCATCGCCTTCTCCATGGTTCTGCACTGGAAAGTCAGCGCTATTGATCAGCCAAATGGCCGCAGTACCACTTCTGTCCTGGTACCAGCTGCTGCCTTTCCTGGCCTCATACTGCTCACAGACAATGAAAATGTCCGCCTTCTTCTCGTCCACTAGCCTAGACATTAGGTCCTGGGCTAGTCGACAGCGGTTCAGGTTACCCTGAAAGATAACCGCCATTATCATTTTTGGGTGAGCCTATAGTTCGCTTCCTTAAAGGCTGCGCACTTATAGGACCCTCTCCTGTGAGCACTTGAGCAACCATCACTTCTGGTTACACAGAGACAGCATTTGTCAACGCCTTTGCATTCTCCAGCAGTGTGACCGTAGTAGTAGATAGAGACTAGATTGACTAGACCGTAGTAGAGTAGAGTAGTGGAGAGTAGAGTAGAGTAGAGTAGAGTAGAGTAGAGGAGAGTAGAGTAGAGTAGAGTAGAAGAGAGTAGAGTAGAGTAGAGTTTTTGCTATTTTTGCTGATTGTGTCAATTATAATATCTCTAATTGAAACTTGGACTCCGAATGAGTCCAAGAGATGCCTGAAGGTTGGTCTCAGTATCGCCACTCGTTCCCTGTTGCCAGCTTGTTCTGGCTGTGGTAGAGTAGGCGCTCCGCTTACATAGCCCCTTTCTCGGAGTTGCTCGGCATGGTTTCGCAGACGTTGACGCGAAAAGTGTAAGAGCTCTGGGTGTTTCACGCACCACAGAACCTGCAGTCGTGCCATGTACCCTTCTCGCTCGGGGGCCATACTGCTATCGCAGCACTCTAGCAGGTCGTCATTGAGTCGATTCGTCCACCCAAAATCAGTGAGATTTCGCCGGTCCATCGCATCGACTCCGTCTTGATTGGCTCCCCCAACTCTAGGGTAGTCGGCATTGTTTTCCAAACCATTGTCGGGAGCCCTGCGCGTTCGATTGTTTTGAACCACACTTACTACAACTATGTTTGGTGTTTTCATTGTTGTCTCACTGAGCAGCTAGGGAAAGGGTTCGTCCATCCTTGTAGAGCCCGCATGCAAGGATAAGGCTGATACTCTGAGAGGTCGCGCGGTATCTCCGGTCACCGTTTGAGACACCTCAGCCATGTGTCGTTCAGCTTTCGATACGGTTCTAACGCCTTCGCTTAGGGGTTATTCCTTCGGGACCAATCGTCCGCGAATGTTCATTCATTATTGTAACCATATTCAGCAGAAACCCTTGGTACATGGACGCTCTATCCGCAGCCCTAGGACGCGTTCTGTAGCATTGTCATAGGCGCTTCGGTTTGATTCCCAAGGAACCAAAACCGAAACCGATATAATATATATATATATATATATATATATATATATATATATTCGGTTTATATACTCATATATATACTTCGGTTTCGGTTTCGATTCCCTTGGAATAGAACCGAAGGGCTTATGACGAAGCCACCGAACGCGTCCTCGGGTTGCGGATAGAGGGTCCCCGTACCAAGGGTTTCTGCTGAATATGGTTACAATAATTAATAAGCAGTCGCGGACAATTGTCCAGGGATGGTCCCGAAGGAATAACCCCTAAGCGAAGGTGTGAGAACCGTGCCAAAAGCTGCATGGCACCTGGGTGAGGTGTCTTTAACAGTGACTCTGGGATACCGGGCGGCGTCTCAGAGTATCAGCCTTATCCTTGCACGCAGGGCTCTACAAGGATTGACAAACCCTTTCCCTAGCTGCTCGTAGGAACAACAATAAAACCAACAAACCACCAAAATGTTGTAGATGCGGTTCAAAACGATCGAATGCGCAGAGCACCCGACAATAGATCGGCAAACAATGCCGATCATCCTAGAGTTCGGGGTGCTGAAAATAATTTAGATGGAAATACAACGACGAACCGGCGAAACGCCCACATTCAGTGGACGGATCAACTTAATAATGACGTGCTAGACTGCTACGATGCCAGTATTATCCATGTTCGCGGAGGCTTTATGGCGCGTATGCATACTCTGTGGTGCCAGAAACACCCAGAGATTCAACGCGTTTCGCATCAGTCTTTGCGAAATCAAGCCGACTACCTCCGGAAAAATGGATATGTACGCGGAGCGCTTCCTCAACCGCTGCTTGAACAAGCTGCAGACGAAGATGAAACGACATTAAGACCAATCGCAGAAAGCAGGCACCTTCTGGAAGATGATCGAAATTTCAGTACAAGGAGGAACATCAACATGCAAGTTCCTCTTAAGCCCCAAGATCAGGCTAAAATGGATGCCTCCCTTCGTGGAGATATCTCGCAAGAGTCCGACCTCTGGACCATCAATTGCTCAGTTAATGGTGCTGCGAGAGCTTTGGCTGATTCAAATCGAAGGCTGAAACCGACGATGGATCAGAAGACCAGAAGACGCTTGCATCAACTGAACAAGAAAATTGGATGGGCAAGACAGAATGCGTCTCGTGTACAATGTGCGATTGACTACATAACATCTGGTAGACCGTTCACGGAAAGGGTTTGAAAGTTCGCCCAAGAACTAAGGACCTTGAATCACACACTGAACAAGTCAAAGCTGCTGACAATGAAGCAGCATATTGTTGACAAAATAAGGCTGTTATCTGACGCAAGGAGAAGGATACAGAAGGTAGAGAGATGGAACAGAGAGAATCAACCGTTTCTTGCTCACCCATCACGCCTCTTTCAGTGATCCCCCTGTTTTTTTTTTATCCACCCAAGCCCAAGGAGGTAGAGACTTTTTGGAAAGAGGTGTACAAGAACCCGAAAACACTAGAGTTGAGAGAAGATACTGACAATATCATCCGCTTCAAGGAGTTTTGCGACAGCCTCATAAAATCTGAGGAGGAGTGCTCATCAGTCACTGCCGAAGAGGTGAAAAAAGCACTTAGAGGCACTAAGAACTTTTCCGGTGCTGGACCAGATTGTATCAAGAACTTTTGGTGGAAGGAGTTTACTTCTATACACCAACATTTGGCCCGCATATTCACCTCATATTTAAAGTCGGAGTCGCCCATTCCGCAGCGGCTGGTGTTAGGACGCACTATACTCCTACCGAAAAAAGGGAACTTGTCCAGACCAGAGAATTACAGGCCAATAACTTGTTTAAACACACTGTATAAGATATTTACAGCTGTCCTAAACAACAGGATCGTTCGACGAATTGAGCCTGTATGGCGAGAGATGTACGAACAAAGAGGGTCGAAAAAAGGTGTAGCAGGCTGTCGAGAGAACCTGCTAATTGACAGGTGAGTCTGTAAAGACGCTGCCGCCCATCAGCGCGTCCTGTCAATGGCCTGGATTGACTACCGGAAAGCTTTCGATTCAACCTCTCATAGACTTATCATCTGTCTGTTGGAAAGCTTGAAGGTACATCCACACATAGTAAGATGCATAGAGAGAATGATGCTTCTTTGGAAAACTAGATTTACCATCTCATCTAGGAATCATCGTCTGACGACAAACAAGGTCACCTTCCAGTGGGGCGTCTTTCAAGGGGATAGTATGAGCCCTTTGCTTTTTCGCATCACACTTCTGCCTCTATCTCTCGCACTACGAAATTCTCCTGGATACCTCTGTGGCGACACTAATCAGCGTGAGCATAAGGTCACTCATGTATTTTATATGGATGAACTGAAGATCTATGCCGCTGGTGAAAGCAAACTTCAAACTGCTATAAATATCGTCAAGAACTACACAGGAGAGATTGGGATGGACTTTGGTTTGGACAAGTGTGCCAAAATTCATTTGAAGAAAGGAAAGATTACTGGCGTTCCCGAGGACCCTGAGCTTGTGGATATAAGTGTTATTAGACATCTTAACACTGGAGAGACGTATACATACCTGGGCGTGCCTCAAAGCCGCATTCAGGACGTAACATCTGTGAAGGAATCTCTCCGAAGCAGATACAAGCATTTTCTTAGACAGATTTGGTCTTCCAATCTGTCGGCCTTGAACAAGGTATCTGCGACTAACATGCTTGCCGTCCTGGTTCTACTCTACTCGTTTGGGGTGGTTTAATGGACGAAGAACGAGCTTAAGGCCCTTGATGTCACCACGCGTAAGAGCATGCATATGCATAAAAGCTGGCATATCAATTCGTCAGTTCCGCGACTATACATTTCACGCCATCAAGGCGGACGCGGACTTCTGAATCTCCAATGTCTTCATAACCGAATTGTTTTAAGTACAGCTTACATCGTTGCGAATGGCAGAGAGCCTCTCCTAAAGATGGTCAGAAACCACGAGATGATTGGCGAAGGAGCGTTCCTTTACAAAGCCGCGGAGCAAGCTGCCGAGGCCCTTGGCCTGAATTTCAACATCAGAAGTGAGGAAAGTGCATTACTCCATCTAGATGCTTCACGTCTAAAAGCCGGAGTAAAGAAAGCAGAGGTTAGAAAATTTCAACAAGAGTTACTCGACAAGCATATGCACGGTAACTTTCACAGAAATGTAGAAAAACAGTCCTTGTCGAAGGAGCAAACTTTTGCTTTCCTCAAATCATCAGGGCTCAATTCAGGTACAGAGGGCTTTATTTTCGCATGCCAGGACGGTGTAATCTCCACCTTAGCATACCGCGCCCGCATTTTATGTCAAGAAGTTCCCAGTGATAGGTGCAGAGCGTGTCATGCACACGCTGAGTACCTAGAACATATACTATCGGGGTGTCCGACCCACGCAGGAACAACGTATATCTATACACATAATGCGGCCCTAAGAGTACTTTATTACCACCTTTGTCGCTCTTACGGTGTTGGTCGCGACCCTGCCCTGCCGAACGCTCCAAGGGATATAGAGTCAATTGTCCGAAACGAGAAGTGCCAGATTTTCTGGAACTACGATTTTCGGGCAGCAGTCTCCGTTGCGCACTCGAGGCCTGACATTGTTCTCCAAGACTTCGAGAAACGAACGATATTCGTGATCGAATTCTCGGCTCCGTCCGAATACAACATCACTGCAAAGTAGAAAGAAAAAGAGGAGAGATATCAAGACCTTAAAAGAGAGCTGCAACGACTGTACACAAAATATTCGATACGAGTAATTGTCCTTGTGATAGGTGCTCTCGGAAGTGCTAAATTATCACTGGTTCGTAACCTTAAAGCCATACCCGCGTGCCAAAAATATGCCAAGGCACTTGCGAGATGGATGCAGAAGGCTGTCATCCTTGGGTCGTTTCGTGTCCTCAAGACACACGAGGGTTTCGCCGGCCTGTCGTTGTGATTTCGTCGTGCCTTGTGACCACCTATCTCACGGATGTGAGACGTGGCCATGGGTGTATTTTACCGCGGTTCTACTGGGGGCTATTGAAATTTTCTTTTTAGATGGCAGTTGCTCTTAGTGGTACCCTGCGGTGGTTGTTTAACTTTTTTTAAAAATTATATACACACATATATATATATATATATATATATATATATATATACTATATACTCTACGCTACTCCACCCGCTGATCTACACTCTATCCTACGCTCTCTACTCTCTACTCTACACCTTCTAGACTCTATAGGCCTATAGGGTAGCTCTGGGCGCGTGATAGCAGTGCCATGTTAGCGGCCGTTCTCGGTACACCTGAAAAGTCAAGCAGCAGAACAGCGCTGACGCGATCGCGGAAAAAATGAATATTTCGGAACACAGATAAATGTAAACACCAAAATTTAAAGGTTTCATGAAAAATAAACAGTAATTATGGTTATAGTTATCTTGGGGTGTGGTTTCCAGGAAGTTAAACTTGACTTATTCCGGCCAAAATCCATTTCTAAATGTGAGTACATATTTGTTGCATATTTGAAAATAATGAATAATTTGACAATTTTAGGATTTAAATAATAGGCATATATTTTGTATTCATCCAAACAATCAATTTTAACTGGTCTTCAGTCAGACCTAACCTCAAAATGTCAGTTTTTATTGCTTGAAAAAATAAATTTACGTAAGTTTTTCATGTAACAAAAATTATTTTTTAAAATATATTTTGTATAATAAATTAATTTTTATATCATCTTAATTTTCTTGAAAGCTTTATTATATATAGATCTGAAAGTAAGTTTAAACGATTTATAGCTCAGTTTTTAAATCGACGAAAAATAAGTTCAAGTGATTTTCATATTTAAGTGTATCGTAAATTGTATTTATTTCGAAAATAATTTAGATATTATTATAACGTGAAAGCTTTTAAAGTGTTTAAAATATATATTTATGACATAGGTACCTATTTCATATATTGTGTCGAGAATTCTAGAAATTGGATATTCAAAATTGTTGTGTCTTAGAATATAGAATTAATTTCATCTATAGGTATTTAAGTACTCATAAAAAAATTTAATTAAATTTATTGCCAGACCACGAACGCTATTTTTGAATATTCTCTCAACATGTATATTGTTTAATGTTTGTCATATATTAAAAGTGACTGAGTGTATTACATTTTTCTAAATTTTAATTTAAATCCAGAGTGCGCGATCTGTTTGGATCAGTTGTTCAGTTTGAAAAGAAACAATTGATTATTTTAAGTACGGTTAGTTTTTTTTACATAGTTCTGAGTTTCACAAACATAACATTCTTTTTTACTGGAAGAAGGTTTTCAAAGTAGATGTTTTCAAAATGTTTATATTTTTTCATATCGAAAACTAAAAACAACCAGATTTTAAAAATTAAAAAACAAACTGTTTTGGAGAAAAATCGTCTTCTTTTTTTTAGTTGAATTCAACTATTTTTGATTACAATTTTATCGTTTGAAGTTTCTTCTCTTTGGTTGAAAATTTAACTGTTTTGTTGAAAATGTATCTTTTATTTGTTTTTTAAACTATTTTTATGAAAGTCAATTTTTTCTCGTTAAAAATTGATTAACAGAAAAGTTAACTTGTCCGTTTTCGGTTAAAACTTATCCTCTTTTAGTTTAAAAATGAACCATTTGGATGAAAATTCATATATTTTTTTAAAAATTCGTCTCTTGGTTGAAAATTAATCTTGATGCTTAAAAATGAATCCTTTTGATTGTAGAATCATTTTTCGGCTGAATGTTGAACTAATTTTTAAAAAACTCTTTTTTCGTTTCTTGAAAATTGACCTTTTTAGTTGAAAATTGAACTATGTGTTTGAAAATTGACTTTTTGCAACACCCACCTCAAAATTTGACGTTTGCATGCATGTAGATGGTGCCTAAAGTACCTTATTTGAGCCGACTGGTGTTGGTATCTTCTTGAAATAAATTTATATTTAACTTGAACAAATGTTTTAATGATTGAAGTTTTGTTTTTAGGGTTTCGTAGCCCCCCCCCCCTCCCCCCTGGGGGGGCAAAAAAGCATAAACGCCAACATTTTTTTTCAATAATTTTTTTCCAAACAATTTTTTTTAACAAATTTTTTGTTTCAAAATATTTTTTCACAGAATTTTTTTTTTCGAACATTTTTTTTCACAAAATATTTTTTTTCACAAATTTTTTTTTCAAACATTTTTTTCTCAACATTTTTTTCAAACATTTTTTTGCAGAAAATTTTTTTTCAGAACATTTTTTTTCAAACATTTTTTTTTCAATTTTTGTTCAAACATTGAAAAAAATTTTATTTTTTTCATTTCATTACTCCACTCTATGCAATATAAAATTAGTATTTTTCGTTACAACCTCCTGACAACTTTTTCGAATAGGCGTTGCAAAAAAAAGCGTGTGATACACGTGCGCGTAGGTGATTGTTAACTCGTATGATTGCATCATTCGCTTGCGGTTCGAAGCATGAGTCGGTGGTTAGCGCTCGAGCGAACAATCACCTATTTTACGCACTTGTATCACAAATAACTATTTTTTAATAAAATTATCCTTCTTGTTAGCAAATTCATTTATTTTGGTTAAAAAATCATTTCTTTGATTGAAAATTTAACTACTTTGTTAAAAATATTTTTTTTTTGCTGAAAATTAATTTTTTAGTAGAAAACTCGACTTTTTGGTAGAAAATTAATCTTCTTGTTTGGAAATTCATCTTCTTCGTTAAAAATTCATTATTTTTGGCGGAAAATTCAACTATATCGTTCAAACCTCCTTTTCCCTGGCTCAATATTATTTTTTTAACTGAAAAGTGGACTATTATGTTTTTGGTTACAAATTTTTTTTAGTTGCAAATTCATTTCTTTTGATTAAAATTTAACTATTTTATTGAATTTCTTTTTCGTTGTTGAAAATTTATTTTTGAACTTAAAAATTAAGTATTTCATGTAAAATTCATTTTTTTTCTAATTCAACTGTTTTTTTTTTAAAAATTAAAATCTCTTTTGGTTGGAATATCAGCTATTTAATTTTTCGTTGGAAATTCATATTTTTTGGTTCAAACTTATGCTACTTGATCAAAAAGTAATTTTTTGATTAAAAATTCATTAGTTTAGTTGAAAATTCATCTCTATGGCTGAAAATTCAACAATTCTATTGAAAAAATCGCTTTTTTCAGTTGAAAATTAATTTCTTTTACCGAAAATTGAACTATTTCATTTCAAGTTGAAAATTGACTTTTTTTAGTTGAAAATTCAGCAATTTTGTTGAAAATTTGTTTTTTTGAAGTAGAAAATGTACCTTTTTTAGTTAGAACGTCAGATATTTAGTTAGAAATTTATATGTTTCGTTGAAAATATATCTTTCTAGTAGAAACTTAATCTTCTCGTTTGAAAACGCATCTTTTTTTGTTGAAAACGGAACTATTTCATTTTTGGTTCAAAATTTATATTTATTAACTGAAAATTCTACTATTTGGTAAAAAAAATAAAGAATGTTATCAAAGCACGTAATTTGAATTTTTTGAGTCGACAATAATGTTACGTCTGTAAAATTCAGAACTACGCAAGAAAAAGTGACCATTAAATAATATATTAAATTTTTTCTTTTCAAACTGAATGACTTACTCATATACCTTATTTTACAAAGTAACTATAAACTTTTATTAGTAATTTGTATGAAAAAAGCTGCTTTTGTTTTATCAAATTTAAATTTTCGCAGAACTCGGACCCAAACAGATCGTGCTGTCTGGTGAGTGGTAAACTCCCCCATTTTGAAAATTAAATAATTTTTTTATTAGAATTTAAAGTAAAAACATTTGAAAAATAAATACTCATAAAAAAAATAATTCTTTGTATACAGGGTGTCCCACCACCTATGAACATGTCGGTACTGGGTGATAGAGGACAAAAAAAGAAACAGGAAAGTCCTCTGGCAAAATTTGATCTGGGCCTTAGTTTGGGCACAGTATAGCTTCAAAGTTGGGCATAACGAACCAATCAGAATCGAGCTTTGGCAACCACTTGTTTGTCTCATAAGTGTTAAGATAGTGTGCGTGCTGGCGGCTCACTTCAGCTGCCGCAAAAATTTCGGTAGGTATTCACTTGTCCGAAATTTCATTTTCCCTAAAACTCATTTTGCCGAAAAAATCACTAGATTACTGTGCCCAAACTAAGGCCCAGATCAAATTTTGTCACACAACTTTTCTCTTTCTTTTTTTGTCCTCTATCACCCAGTACCGGCATGTTCATAGGTGGTGGGACACCCTGTATATTCTAGCACATTTATTATTTTGAAAATTGTCTGACTTATTAGAAAGCTTTATTCCATTTGGGAATTGGGAGAGGTCCACTCGCACATGGAAAGATTGCGTCTCGCTTTTTCTTTGTCCAGAATGAAAGTTTATTCTACACCCATCACATACATCACTCCCAACTTGCCTCGCTCGCTTTCAGAACTCAACTAACTCCCTCGAACGCTCTGCCGGGTACGGACCCTTTCTCCCCCTACAGATCCCCACTCCGCCTTTCTCGCTCGCGCGTCTCTATTTCGCGGCCTTCATTTCTACTCTCGTTCTCTCTTCCACATAGTTATATATTGTTTCCTAACATTCGGCCGACCTAAATGGAGCTTGACCTCAAGCTTTTACAGTTTCGATGAAAAGTTGAGAAAAGTTAATTAGCTGAGGCTGTCGGGTTTCTTTCGTTAGCATTATTAAATTATTAATATCTATTAAGTGAGAATATTATGTCTACGGGTATATGAACATACAAAAATCAACACAGTCGTAACTCTTTAAACGCCGTCCTTCAATTCGGGTTTACATTTTTCTTTTTATAATGCACAAATGAAGTAAACTTAAAATTTTATGTTATTTTAATATTTAATATTTGGTAACGCATTTGAAGCCATTTCTTTTATTTTACACATAATCTAAAGGATACGCAGGCTTACGAGTTTTGCGCTTTGGGCGATTGACTCCATTCGTAGAGTCCTTTTCTGATTCGATCGTTTCACTTACAGAAGGATAATCGTGTTCTTTCGAAACACCAAAATTTTCGGTTTCCCGAACCTCGTTCTCGCTGTCTTCTTCGTTTTCAAGTTTGTCCCTATCGGGCCCTCGCCAGATTTTTAGCTGGGACACATGGGCCGTCAATGGATACTTTTGATTTCTACGTTTTACAATCGGTTCGATTTCGTACGTTTCACCCGGAATTTTTCGCGTAATTACAAAAGTTCCGCGATAACGAGGTTGGAGTTTGGTGCTTTCACCAGTCGCAATTGGGTTCACACTCACATACACTATATCGCCCAGGCTGTACTCCACCCCGATATTTCTCTCGTCGCATCTTCCTCAAAACGGGGTAGATAACCATACAGGGCCTGAAACGGTGTTTGGCCGGTGGTTTTATTAACCGAGGAGTTTATGTCTCGCGCAATTCGTTTGAGAGTATTGTCCCATTCGGAATTAATTCCCTCCCAGGCTCCAGCCCGCAAAGGTGCTAGAATCGTTTGGTAAACCCGCTCTACCTGACCGTTTGCCTGAGTGTGCCTACTCAAGTTGAACGTTAGTTTAATGCCTCGATTTTTGCAAAGATCCCGGAACTTTTCTGAGGTGAAACTCGTACCTCTATCACAAATCAGTCGATTTGGCGTACCAAAACGTTCAATGACCCCGTTGAGTCGCTTAATTGTTCCCGCTGTATCCGTGTTTTTCGTAGCTTCAAGTATGACGTATTTAGTTAGGTTGTCTACTATCGTTAGCGTGTACCGATTTCCGCGTTTACTTGTTGGGAACGGATCCAAATGATCTAAATGGACCGTCGCAAATGGCCGGGCACCCGGAGGTATAGGGTGTAATTCCCCTGGTTGGCGACCTCTGGGTTTCTTACTCATGAGGCATGGTAGACACCTTGCTATGTGTTTTTTGACATACCCGCGCATGTTAGGGAAATAGTAATAATTACGCATCTTTGCTAAGACCTTATCAATGCCAAAATGACTAGCTAGATCGTGGTAACGAATTTCCAGAGCTTTTCGCATGGCTGCTGGTACCACGTATAGCAAAACCTCGCCGTTATTTCGTTTTTCTGATCGGTACAAAGTCCCCCCTCTAATCGGAAGTCGCGAAATGCACCGCGTTCGTCTTTTGACCGTTCGTCAGTCGGTTTTTCGGAGATTTTAATTATTCGATTTAATTTGGGGTCTGTTCTTTGGTATAGGAGAATCTCGTCTTCACTGGTAGTTATCGCAAGCACTTCTGTTACCTCGGATTCAGTCACGTCGTAATGGGGTATGGGAGCTCGAGATAGAGCGTCTACGTGTCACATTTGGTCTCCCTTCCGATGGCGGATTCTGTAATCGTAATCGCTTAGGCTATTTGCCCATCGTGCAACTTGCGGGTACTTCGTTCTGGCGGTTTTTAGGAAAACTAGTGCTTGGCAGTCGGTTACTATGGTAAATTGCAACGGAACTAAAAATGGTCGTAGTCGTTCAGTCGCCCATACAATCGCGAGAAGCTCAAGTTTGCTTGAATGGTACTGTGACTCTACCTCGGATGTTCTCCGACTAATCGCTTACACAAGCCCTAGATTTTCTTTGTCATCTCCTTGTAGGAGCATCGCGCCAAGACCCGCAGAGGTGGCATCCGTATGCAACTCGGTAATTACGGACGTTGGCGAGTAAACCTTCAATATCGGTTTTGAGGTTAATCGGGTTTTCAGTTCAAGGAATGCGTTCTCATGTTCCCCGGACCAAAGAAAAGCTGCATTCTTACGTGTCAACCGGGTGAGTGGTGCTGCAATTTTAGAAAAGTTCGGCACGAAACGACGGAAAAAGCTCGTTAGCCCTAAAAATCGGCGGATAGCGTGTACATCTCGCGGTCTCTCAAATCTCTCTATGGCGCAGACTTTGCCATCGCCAGGTTCAACTCCTTTTGCGCTGATTTGGAATCCCAGAAAATCTAACTTCTCCAGTCCAAAGTGACATTTCGATAGCTTCAGGGTCAGTCCGGCCTTGGCCAGAGCTTCAAGAACCTGTCTTACTCTGTCAAAAAGCTCTGCCCAGTTCTGACCAAAAATAAAGATATCGTCGAGGTAGAAAAGTAAAATTCGATTCCTGAGCTGCCCCAAGGCCATCTCCATCAGTTTCGAAAAGTAAAAAGGGGCATTCATCAAACCGAATATTGCGCGAGTGAATTCCCCCGTACCATCCGGAGTGATGAAAGCCGTTTCCGGACGCGCTTCTGGTTTTAACGGAAGATGAAGATATCCGTGAGCCAGATCTAGAGTAGCAAAGATCTTGGCCCCAGACATAGCTTCGAGATATTCATCGATACTCGGCAGGGGATACTGAATTCTTTGAGTTTGGTTGTTTACCCGTCGGTAGTCAACGACTAAACGTGCCTCACCATTTTTCTTCCTGATCAGAAGTACTGGACTCGCGTAGGGAGACGATGTATCGGTAACAATTCCCGCATCCCTCCAATCTTTGACAATTTCGCGGATAGTTTCTCGCCCAGCACGCGTCGCACGGTACGGCTTCGAACATATCGGTACGGATCCAGGTTTCTCTACGATATCCATTTCGAGTAATTTTGTACAACCGAGTTCATTGAGGTTTTTAGCGACACAGTGCCGGAACTCGTTCAGTATCTCTATTAAATCTCCTCGTTGAGTTTCTGTAACGTTTTCTCCCGTGAGTACTTTCTCGGATTTAACCGGTTCTACCCTTGGAGCTATCTCGGGCGCAGATTCAATACCTAGAATCGTTTCTCCGATTTTACTACCTTGACGCACCTTTGCAGATTCGTTATTCGCATTAAGAACACCTAGGGTCGTTTCTTTATCATCGGCGATTATTTGTATAAAATTTATTGACGCGGGTTGTAAAATTTCTTCATATTTCGTGGTCGCGTGACTCGGTTTCTCAACTTGGTCAATCTCGATTTTAGAAAAATCAACGCTATCTCGATCGCGGAAGATAAGCTGATCATCGACTTTCAGATAAGCAATGTGGGGTTGTTCCGTATAGGCACGTCCTATAATTGCATCCCACAATTGAACGTTATCTGGAACTACGCGCACGGAAATATTTTGGGCTCTAACGCCATCTACCTCAATATCCCCGCGTACTATTCCCACTGACTGGACAACGTTGCCCTCGGAGCCAAAGCCTCTAAGCTCGCTTGGTTTTCGCTCGATTTCGAAATTTTCGGTAAGAACGGTTGTGGCTTTAATCGTGCACACTGCACTACCTGCATCAATCAATGCTTTCAAGGGTTTCCCATTAATTCTAACCGTGTTTACATACTTAAGAGAGGCCTCGATATTCGCGTCATTGACGGTATTTACGTTCGCGGTTTCTAAAGTTCGGGGCTTTCCACAATTTTGCGTACCGTGTCCCTTTTGTTTGCAATTTGTGCAATATGGTTCCCGTTTTGGTTCTGGGCATTCACGTACGAAGTGCCCAAGTTTTTGACAATTATAACACCTAAGTTTGTCTTTTTTCCCGTCTTTATTTTCTTTTTCCTTTGCAACACCTGGAGTTTTTAATTTCGAGTCCATTGTTTTATTAGAAACCTTTCAAGATCCGCGAAGAGCTCGTCTTCGTTTTTGTGAAACGCTGCTGATGCACTTAGTATAATATCGCGAGATTTAAGACCTGAAATTATTTGTTCTTCAGTCTGGGTGAAGTTCAGCGGTAAATTTTTACAGAGTTGTAACTTATTATGGAAATAAGATGACAAAGTCTCATTTTGATTTTGTACTCGGTTTAGCATTTTTATAAATGCTTCGGCCATGTCGATTTCTCGAAAGAAATTATTACAAAAAGCCTGTCGCAACAATGGCCAGTTCGTCAATTCGCGTTGTCGACCCAAATACCAAGCGCGCGCAGCCCCTCTTAAATGGCATTTCACCGTTTGTACCAGAAATGAGCCTGGCCAGTTGTTTACGCATGCTGCTGTTTCAACCTGCTCAAGCCACAGTTTAGCCTCATGAGGACCCTTTTCCCCATCAAAAGTTTCAATGCTTTTTGAGAAATCTGGCATAATGTGGAATTCGCGTTGAGCCGCTTGGCCTTGAGCAAGTTGCTGCGTCAGCGCTATATTTTTTTGAATGATTTGATTCATCATACCCATCATTTGATCATAGCTAGACAAACTATTAGTAGGTTGAGGGTGAACATCAAAGAATTGCTGTCCCTGAAAAGGCGGAATCGGCTCTGGAAATTGCCTGCTCGGGGCAAATTCCGACGGACGCGTCGCGTGTGATCTTGGTACATTTTGATTCGAAGGCTCAAAATTGTTAGAAACCCTAACTCGAGGATCAAAGCTTGAATGCGGTACATTTCGGTTTATATTCTGCGCGTTTTGCGAATTACAGTTAGGCGCGTTTTGCAAAGTAAAGTTATCTGTCGGTATACGATCGTTAACATTCGTGATCGTCCTATCCTCAGCAATTTCGCTTATATCGCGTTGGCTCCCGGTAAAATCGAATTGAGAATTTTCGAACATGTTCAGTTGCGATGCTAGCGTTGAACTCGTCCGCTGGGATTCGTCGAAATTGGAAAGAGAGGTTGTGTTACCTGGCGTATGCGATGAGCGTCCTTTGTTACGTCTCCTGTGTTGTCCTGTAGTATACAAGTTTTGTTGGAAGCGTTCAAATTCGTCGATTGGCCCTCCTGAGCCTCTCACAGTTGAATTCATCATGGCCGACCTTTCGGCTTAGAGTCTCGAAAATGGCAGACTATCTCGTTGTAGCCCACGCCGCAATTTTTGGATGTGAATTGGTGGCGTTTAGCGTTGTGACGAATCTTCTCGATGGCCAGTCGCCAAGCGTCTCGTACGAACCCATTAGGATCTCGATTCAGTATCCACGTGCACAAAGAAATCTTTGGACTGTCGTGCCTTGACCGGCATAAACAAAAATGTTCAAAGTTCGGCGTCGTCTCCGGGACTCATTATCCAGCAGATTTACGTCATACTTGGCCACGTGCCACACTCGGAACTCGGGTCTCGGTCACAGTGAAAAAAAGAAAAGAACGTGCGGCCCTTTTTCTCGACAGGCCACTCACCACTCAAACTTGTAAATTCTTTTTCTTTGTTCACACGCACTAGGCAACTCGTGAGCACAAGGGTGGGAAAAACTAGAATTCTTCACCCCACACTTAGAATATTAGTAAGCTTTATTCTATTTGGGAATTGGGAGAGGTCCACTCGCACATGGAAAGATTGCGTCTCGCTTTTTCTTTGTCCAGAATGAAAGTTTATTCTACACCCATCACATACATCACTCCCAACTTGCCTCGCTCGCTTCCAGAACTCAACTAACTCCCTAAAACGCTCTGCCGGGTACGGACCCTTTCTCCCCCTACAGATCCCCACTCCGCCTTTCTCGCTCGCGCGTCTCTATTTCGCGGCCTCAAGTTCTACTCTCGTTCTCTCTTCCACATAGTTATATATTGTTTCCTAACAGACTTATAAATTAATAGAAAACATTCTTAAATATAAGAATCAAAAAATGTTTAGACCCGTAACTACAAATTAAATAAATAAATTAATACATTTTTTAAATTTACACTAATTCCTCTTATCCGAGTAACCGACCTCAGCAAGGATTTCCAAAGATATGGTACCAGGAAAAGATATAAACATTTTTGTATTCACTTCATTGACCCTTTTAGGAAAGAAGCTTTTTGAAGGCAATCACGTATCAGATATTTCCGAAACAATTGGTGGTCCTTATAGGTTTATAACTGGAAAGGTATTGCCCCAAACAAAAGTTACAGAGTCACCCTATGATATAAAGATCGAAGTAAATATCGTAACATTTTATTTTATCCCTATCAATTTTTAATTATGCCTAAGGAGAAAACAAATAATTAAGAGTGATTTCAGCTTCGAAATGATCGTTCTATTTCAAGTTCGACTTGTGGTTGCAAAGCAGGTCAATCTAAACGAGGTTGCAAGCCGTTGCCGCGGTTTGCATTTTTATAAATAATGAATGCACTACATCCAAAGCAGATGCACCACAATCATGGAATAAACCAAGTTCTAAACAGGCGGAGAAGTACCAGAAAGGATCGACAATTGATAATTTATTTAAGCAAAAGTTATTCACAATAGAACAAGAAAAGGCTTTTAAATTTCAAGATCTTCAAAACGTGCCAGAAGAAGTTTTAGGAATAAATTGCATTTTTAATCAATACATGCAAACTGAGGAAGTTCTAAAATTAGAGAGAAGTGTTACCCGTCAAGAAGAAAATATTAGACTTGATAAGTTGCAAATTGTATGCGAAAAAATGTGCCAACAGCAGTTTGTGGAAAAACACACAGAACATATACTGTTCAGTATAATGATTCTAGACGAATTAGTTTTAAGAAATTGGAATGCCCAGAAGAACTTCAAAATTTTTACGAAAAAGTTCGCGTCACAAAACAAGATTTCTTAAGAATTTGTATTGAATCGGTTGGTCAATCCGATTGCTATGAATGGTTTCATCAAATATCAATGAGGATTACAAGCTCAAAAGAAGCTCATCAAATTAAAACAAGACAAAAGAATTTTGAAGGTCGTGCGGCGCAATTTAAAAATTCGAAATTTGATGGGCGACTATTTCCATCTATGGCATATGGTTTGGATACCGAATCTGATGCAAGAGATTTTTTCACCGCTTGGACTGGCTGTGAAGTAGATTTAGTAGGACTCGTCATTAAATTAAATCAGCCGTTTTTAGCAGCAAGCCCGGATGGTGTGATTCTCGATGAAATGTCTTTGTTGGAGATAAAATGCCCATATACGTGCAAAGATGATAATATAATCCATCGTGAATCCAAAGAATCTAAAGTGTCCTACATTTTTTTCAACGAAAATGGCGAGATGGAGCTGAAACAGACGCATCGATATTACACTCAGGTGCAAGTATCGATGTACATATTGGGCATGAGAAAGTGTCACTTTTTTGTATACTCGAGCAAAGACCATGTTAACTTAGAAATTAAAAGAGATGAAGTATTTCTAAGTGAATATATTCCAAAGATGGAATTATTTGATTACAATTACATGCTGCCAATTCTATTTTAAGAAGTTAATTAAATGAGAATGTCCGCTGAGAAGTAAGAAATTTTTTTTAATTATTCCAAATAAAAACTTGTTACATTTAAAATTCAGCAATTGTTAATTTTTAATAAACAGTCAAATATTGCTCAATTTTGAAAGATGAATTTTTAAAAGTTTTTATTTTGAAATTGTTAATTTCGAAAAGTTTTCAATTATCAGGGTCGTCTAAATATAATTCTACAAATTAAGAATTATATGAAAGTTGTAATAATTTATAAGCCTTCAATCCCAAATTTATAATTCTTAAATAATAAAGCTTTCGATGCGAAATAGTAAAATATTTTAAGTTTGAACGATGGCAATTTTGAGAGTTCCAATCGGAAACGCTTTTAATTTTGAGCAGATTGAAAATTTTCCATTCTCAAAGTTTTCCACAGTCAATTATTATTCAATTCTAAATATTATATGTGGGTAGTGCAATTTTTAAAATCTGCCAATAATGTATATTCACAATTAATCGATTTGAAACGTTTTACTATACAAGTTGTTGTACAGCGTCCAGCATAATAATTAACAAAATGTATTTATTTCTATACTAATAAATAATATATCAAGTTATTATCTGTGTTTACAAATTATCATTGCGCTCATTAATTAAATGAGGTTGGCTATTAGCTATAACCGAACAGACGTGCATGATTGCATCTATATGAGGAAACAAATGCACCGGAATATGGCTTAATATTCGCGATAGCTTTATTCGCTGGATTGCTCTTTCCACGTGAATTCTGACTGTAGCAATGTTGTAGGATTCATCGATCTCTTCGTTCGTAAATTGTGAAGTAGATGCCATAGGAGGAATTACAAGTGTAGCTTTTCGTCTATGCAACTCAGATTTAATTTGCGGAAAACCTTTATCGGCTAGAACTTGTTCGCCTGGCTCTATCAACTTCAAAAACCCACTGTCGTTTGTAATGAAGCTATCGGTAGTTCTACCTCCATAACCTTTCGAAATCTTACAAATGTACCCATCTGGTGTAATGACTATAAGGTATTTAATCGTATGTGATCCTTTATAGCTTGAATACATGAGTACCCTTTGCTCCACTGTTGGTACGTTTCAGTTCGTAACTCAGTACAATCAATTATGCATCTGCAATTCTGATACATATGAAACGTTAATGGAAGGTTTCTTTTAACACTTTCTCGCAAAGGCCAGAATATACAGGTCTTCGTTTCAACTGAGATCGTTTGCTACATTTCAAAAAAGATATCAGATGCTGTAGCGGTATGTATTTGAAAAAGACATGCCAGGGCACAAAAAGAAATTCCTGATTTTATCTTCATCAGGAACAGTAGAAGTCGGTTTTCTTTATCAAGTTTCCTATAATAAAGAGGTTATCAATCCTTGCATAATTCGATTAGGCTAAACAGAGTAGCAAAAAAGGCAAATGTTACTCCAGCTAGTTGCTTCATTGTCGTGTCGGATTTTATATCAAGGAAGCCCATAAATCCGCTAGCTGTGTCATAATCTAGAACACATTTAGTCTCTTTCGTACTAACTGTTGGAACTTTTTCCTCCACAATGATTTTAATTTGTTTGGCTGGTTGTCGAACATGTATTTCTGTTTGAGTGAAGCTATTGTTATCTCCATTCCAACAGAACAAAACATTACAACCAGTATCATCGTTGCTGTTTTCTTCTTCCAAATAGGGATCTGTTTGGCACTTGATACTTCGATGAGTTTCCAACGATTCGTTTTGCTCGCCTAAAATCCTGAAATTATTTAAATTCGAAAGTTAATTTTATTTTGTCAAAATTCAGTAAACGAGCATTTTTTATTTGGTTTGAAAATGAATAAAGGGTAATTTGGCTTTAAACAAAAGCTTAATAAATTATATTAAAATAGGTTAGTCCACTGACTCATCGGAAACGTGTTGCCCAAATATTTTAAAAAATCTGATTTTTAAATATATTAAATAGTATATAGTAGCATATGTTTAATTTGAATCTGGGGATGACGAAATGATGGAGTGTCCTTTGAATATTTAATTTTACAACTTTATAATGAAATTTAAAAGGAAATAATGGGCAAAGACTGTTTTTCAAGTGAAAGTGAAAACCTGTGATTTTGTACAATTTTAACATTTTTTCTGGCAAAACGTAAAATATGAAAACTTAACACGAGTAATTGTCACACAATTATGCATTAAAATCGACCATAAATTTATCGAGAAATTATTATTTTCATAATGTAATTATCTTTGTCAGTTACAAAATTGGTAAAAAACGCACTGTTTAGAAGCCTGTAACTTCTTACTGGGACCTTCGAAAAATCAGAGGCTTGGCATATAATTAAATTCCACTATTATCTACCCAGTTTGGTATTCTCATATGTACTGATATGAACTGAAGTTAACAAAATCATTAATATTTTGAATAATTTTATTTACACATTTTTCAATTTTTCATTCGCAATAAATTGTTCTCCTAACTTCAGTTCACATCTTAACTTATTAAACAATAACCCTTATACCACGAAATCTTGAACCTAATTATTTTTAAATTAAAGGAAACACCTTTGCAAAATGTTCATACTGAGTAGAGAATAGTGGAATTTAATTTTGCAAAGCCTCTGATTTTTCGATGGTCCCAGGAAGAAGTTACAGGCTTCTTAAAAAAGCGTTTTTTTTACCAATTTTCTAACTGCCAAAAATAATTACATTATAAAAAAAAATTGATAAATTTATAGTATACTCTGATGCACAGTGGTACCACAATTAATTGTGTTAAGTTTTGACTTTTCATGTGTAGAAGTTTTATCAAAACAAAATTTTTAAATTGTACAAAATCACAGGTTTTCACGTTCACTTCATAAATAGTTTTCGCCCATTATTTCCTTTCAAATTTCATTATAGAGTGATAAAATTAAATAATTAAAGTTCATGTAATCATCACGTCGTCCACAGATTCAAATTAAATATATACTTTGTCTGTGTAAACTGTGAGAAATGCCATTTTTTTGCATTGGTGCACCTTTGATTTTTTATTTAAAATTAAACGCACAATAATTTATCCACTATAAAATATTAAATCAACTCTAAATGAACAACTATTTGCTATATTTAAAAATGAGATTCTTAAAATATATATCCGCAACACGTTTTAGATGAAAGTCAGTGGAGAGACCCTAAATAATTCTGAAAAAAATACCAATATGAATAGATTTTTTTACCTATTTCGGAATCATCTTCATGCATCGCATTTGAATCAGGAGTTATGGCTAAGGCGGGAACAGAGATTGCAGCTTCTTTTCTCTCATTGCTTTTTTTAACGTCGTTTACCTCGCTCCAAAGATGCCAAAGGTATGGGTTTTCTTTTATAAATAGCTGGAAAGATTGTTGGTAACTATGAGCAGCTTTCTGGATGCTCACTTTTCTTTCTGCCTACAAAATGAGCACTGCAAATTCTCGATCCTTCTGTGGGCTGCCAAGGTTTCCTCTTGTCATTTCTGCACGAAAAAAAATATTTTTAATTATATAATAAATACTTTTTATTATCTGAGGGTGTCTACTCGAATCCTGTAAAACAAATTCCTGACGATCAAGGTTTTTTCCAGGTATAATTTTTCATAGTATAGAGTCATTAAAAAAATTTGCACTCTTTAAACAATCGACTCGGAATATCTATACAATTTCGCCAGTTTATTATACATTTTTTTTTTCATTTCCTAGGGATTCAGTTAATATATTCAATTTAAGACCACGGCCAACAGACATACCACGCTGGAAGCACCAGTTCCCGTTAGATCACTGAAGTTAAGCAGTGTTGGGCGCGGTTAGTACTTGGATGGGTGACCGTTCGGGATAATACTACTGCGTTGCTGTTAGCGGTCGTGGGTGTGGTGAGCCCACACTTGTAGTTATTTACTACAAGAAACTATCCACCTAGAAACACTACCCGAATCGGGAAGCTCGCCGAAAGGGAAATGGCTTAATGGTATATAATATATATTAAGAAGTTTTTAATAAATTATAATGCAAGATATTCTTAAATATATTAGCACCATCGATTGATTAAGTAATTAAATACAACTAAAACATAATTAATCATTTCTTGAATTTATCTATGAAGTCCGTTAATTTGAATAATAATCCCGAAAAAGGTATTTTATCTTATATTTAAAATTCAGGACATATTTAGGTGAAAGTAATATGGCTGCTATATTGAATTAAATTTAAACCACTTCAAATTCCTAACTTTTCAAGTAAAAATATTGCGTTTTCAATAAGACAGGTGAATTTTAAAACAAATAGTTGAATTTTTAATCCAAAATATTATTTTTCTGCCAATAAAGAAGATTTTTTATCAAAATACATGAATTCTCAAACAAATAGATGAACTTCAAAGTAAAACAGATCAATTTTCAATCAAATAGATTAACTATGAACTAAAAAAGACCAGTTTTCAACCAAAAATAGAATAGTTAAAATTTCGGTTACAAAAATTAATTTTCTACAAAAAAATTTTAATCAAAGTAATAAATTATCTTCTAAAATTATGAATCTTTAACTGAAATAGATTAATTTTGAATCAAAAAGATACATTTGTTACAGAAGAGTTTAACTTACAACAAATTGGGTTTATTTTCAACAAAAGTGATGAGTTTTCAACTAAAATTTTAAATCTTCAACTGGGATACTTGATTTTTTAAGCAAAAAGATGAATTTTCAAACATGCAAATTAATTTCAAACAAAAGGATTAATTAGCCACGATTTTCAATGAACTAGTTGAATTTGCAACTGAAAAAGACAAATTCGCAACAAAATGGTTGTATTTTGAACTAAAAAAGATCAGTTTTCAACAAAAAATGGAATAGTTCAATTTTCAGTTTAAAACATTATTTTTTAACCAAACTGATGAATTTTCAAATGAAATGACATATGTTCAACTGGAATAGTTGATATTTAAACCAGAATGATCAATTTTAAACTAAAAAAGATAAATTGTCTATCAAAAATTTAAGTTAAATTTTCATTTAATAAAAATTAATGTTCCACCGAAGATATGTATGTATGTATGCTTGTATGTATATTCAATCTCTCTCTTTACGGGTTTGAGGGCCTTCGTTCCCTGTACATATATTTACACTTCATCCTTAGTCTATCTTATCCGCTGATATATTATAATGCTTCGCCTTATATAATAACAATACTATTAATACTGTTCTTCTTACTTCTGAAATAAGCGATCTTCCAGGGCTTCCGTTTTCTCTTACCATCAATTGCATTTTCACCGATTTAAAATTAAAATTTTTTTACTGGTTACTTTCCTTTAAACAGGATTACCCGTTTGGCTCTGCCCTGAACCCTTGCTTTCTCTTAGTTCTTCCAGATTTTTCATTCACATCACTCCCTGTCCATTACCATCCAAGATCCATCTCACACACTCATTCACACTCAACTGTCCATCTTCCTCTCCTGTACACCTCTCCAACACATCTGCCCATGACTCCACTTCGTATCCACATACTCTGCACAGATCGTCCTCTTCATCCATCCAATATCTACAAGCTCTCACTTCTTCCCCCATTCTAAACCGTACCACCCTATTCCATTTGTCTTCCATTTGTCTTCCATTTGACCATCAGATACCATCTATTGTACCTAGAGTCCATAATCTTTCTCCATCTCTCTTCTCCTTGTCTTACTAATAGCTCTAATTCTACGTTCTGCCAATCCAGAACCCCTTCTTGTATCTCACAAACCCTCCTCATTTTTTTCCTTTCTTCCTCCCATTTCGAGTCTCCCAAATTTCCTCTCGTCTCCTTGTTCCGAACTTCGTCCAAGCATAATTGTGCTATTCTGCTCCCCTCTCTCCTTTTCAGCTACTCTTCAAACGTCCAGGCTCTCTTAATTTGTCTCGTTACCATTTTCTCCCTTCCTAGTTCTTCCCTCAACATGTATCCTGGGCAACTCCAACTAACCCCCATTACCCATCTCAGAAATCTCTCATACATGCTTTTTACTTTCCTATGTTCCTTCCATCCCCAGACTTCTACCCCATAACAGAATACCGCCCATACCAACGCATCAAACAACCAGACCCTCATTCTCCAATCGTCCTTGAACCTTCTCTCTCATATACCCCATACTTGGCCCATTACTTTGCTCGCACATTCGATTCTCTTCCTCACTTGCACCTCGTTTCCCCCTCCTGCCTCAAACCAGAAATCTAAGTAACAGAACTCCTCCACACTTTCCACTGTTTGTCCGTTCATCTTCCAACCGTAACCTATTTTGGTCTTTCTCTTTCCGAAGCACATCACCTTGGTCTTCCCTACATTGACCGTCAGTTCTTCTGCTCCCACATACTCTTCGAAAATTTTTATCATTAGGTTCATCCCCTTCTCATCGTCTGCTAATAGAACTACGTCGTCCGCGTATGCTAGAGAGTATAGTTTGCTATTACCCAGAATCGTCCCCCCTTTCCCTTTCTCCTTTAGCTTCTCCTCTAAGTCTGCAGCAGCATATTCAAGAGCAGCGGACTCAACGGGCACATCCAACTTAGGCACGGGGTGCCTAAGACCTCTTTCTGTCCAGAAAACCTCCCCTTTTTCCCCCCTATCTTCACCCTAATCCTGGTTTCAGTAGAAATTTCCTTTATCCTCTTCACTAACCCTTCCTCTATTCCCCTCTCTTCCATTGCTTGTCATAGCACTTTTATATTCACTGAGTCAAAAGCTGCTTTAAAATCTACGAACAAGGCTACTAATTTACCTTTTTTTCTACCTAATTTTCTTTTAACCAAGTAGTTGGGTACGCAAATGTTATCTATTGTTCCCATCCCTTTTCTCAATCCCGTCTGATTGTGTGGGATACTTTATTTCTCTTCTATCTGACTCTCCAACCTTTTCCTTAGAATTTCCGCGTATATTTTATAACCCACTGGCATGAGGGTGATCCCTCTGTACTCTTCTACCTTTTTACCATCCCCTTTCTTGACAAGCGGTACCGCCAGCCCTGTCCTCCACTCCTCCGGCCACCCTTCTCCTTTCCAGACCTTGATGCAAATCTTCCAAATCCCTTCCCTAATCCCTTCTCCTCCATACTTTATCGCTTCGTTCTCCATACCATCCTCTCCTGTAGCCTTTCCATTTCTATTTCTTCATTCACGCCCCTCCTTCCTCCTCTTTCCCTGTTTATCACATCCCAAGCCCTACCTTCTTTGATTGCTTTTTCTACTTCTTCCTTGTATTTCTCCTTTCCTTTTTGCTTTTTCTCTTCCGGCATCCTCTCATGTTCTCTTTTCCTCCTGTTGTACCCCGCCTTCTCTATTTCTCCTTTCCTCCATTTTCTTACAGACTCTTTCATTCTCTCCTTACTCTCCCTGCATTCTTCGTCCCACCAGCCTCTCTTTCTCTCTTCTCTTCCATCTTTCGTACCTATCTCATCCCTTACCTTCTCAATCGACCCTTTCAACCTTTCAATCAACAAGTCTACTTCCTCCTCCTTTTCATATCTAACGTTCTCCTCTTCCATTTTTTGTTCAAACACTTTTAATTTACCTACCCCTCAGTCTCCCATTTTCGTGTTCCTCCCGCCCCCCCCCTCTTTCCTTTCTCCCTCTGCCGCGCTTGTGGACGCCACCTTTCAGTGTCGCTATTACTGGGAAGTGCTCGGACCCTATCTCATTCCCCACCTTCATACTGTATATCATATTCCTCATTCCTTCTTCCGCCAGGATGTAGTCTATCTCTGTTTCTCCCTTACCTATAAATGTGATCTCTCTCTTCTCATCACCTTTCATATTGCCATTACATATAAACCATCCTGTTTCTCCTATTACTTCTAGTAACCTCCTCCCCTCCCTGTCTATCTCCCTATGTTCGGAGCTCCTTATATAGGCCTCCTCTTCTTCATCCCAAGTCCCTCCCCCTTGCTCGCCAGTCCAAGCATTCAAGTCACCTCCTATCAAAACCAACTCTTCCTTCTTTTCCTCCATCCACCTCCTTTTTTACTCTCCAACCTTCCTCTTCCCCTCTTCTTCTGTATACACAAACCACCGCTATTTTGACTTTTCCAATTATAATCCTTCTTACCATTGTTCCATCTTTTTCCTCCCTATCCTCCTCTTTTCTCCCTTTTGCTGCCAGTTCCTTTCTCACCCCTGACACATTCCAGAAAGCTATTTTTACGTTTTTCCCATCCCTTCCCTCTCCTATCGTCCTTACTTTTCTTCCGCCTTGCTTTTTGGAAACCCCTCTGTTTGATCGCTAACCTCTTTTGTATCTTCCTTTTTTCTACCTTTCTCAACTCTTTTTCCCTTCTTCCTTATTTCATCTGATTCCTCGTCCCAGAACCATTCCTCCCCATTTATCCATAATCTGTCTTTCCCTATTCATACCATGTGCCTCTTTTTCCTCTCTATCCATGCACTCTGGTCTATTTGCCATCTCCTTCTCCTCTCCCTCCATGTCAGATCCTCTCCAATTCTTTCCCTTCTTCCTTTCAATAATTTTTTGTTCTCCATAATTTTCTTTTTCTTCTACTCACTCCCTACTTTTACTATAAACATTCCTTCTTTTCCTTCCTTTGTCCCTCCTATTCTCTTAACTCCTTCTACGCTCACGTGAACTTCAATATTTCTCAGCAGATTTATGATTTCCACCTCCCCTGTTTCACTCTCCATTGTCACTCCCTTAACTATTATGTTATTTTTTCTCTTTGCCCTTTCTTTCAATCTCACTCAGTCTCTTCTTCAATCTTTCATTCTCATTTTGCACGTTATCACTTCCTTCTACTTTTCCCGCACTCTCTGTTTCCTTCCCCATATGCTCATTCCTAACTTCTAATTTGCTTACCCGTTCTTCCAGTTGTTTTATCTCCCTATTTGTCTGTTCGTCAATCTCTCTCTGTCTATTCTCTATGGTCTCTAGTTTGCCCCATACCTTGTCTTTCTCATATTTCCAGAGTTTATCCCACTCTTCTCACTTTTCTCTTACTTTTCTCACTTCCCCCCTAACTTTTTTCCCCTGCCTATTGACATCTTCCAGAATCTTCCTTGTTTTCTCTCTAAATCTTTTTATGAGGGCTTCCAGCTTCTCAAACATCCCCCCATCCCGCCTATCACTGTCAGGTGTTTTTCGCTTGATCTTAACTTTTTTGTTATCCTTATCCATTTCAGAATCATCTTCCCCTCCCTCTCTTTTTCTTTTGTCTTTCCCTTCACTGCTAGTAGCGCTCACCTTTTTTTGCCATTCATCGAGACTCCTATTAGAGCCTGCGCTACCTAGCCTGTTGAGGCGCTGTAAATTTGAAGGTCTCCCGCGTTTCTGGCTCGTGCCTGATCCCCTTCTCTCTGTCGATCCGCCCCTGGTCGGTGTCTCGAACGCCTCCTCCTCGCTACTGACAATTTCTTCCTTCTCCCCACTACCCGCGCTACCAACATCGTCAGCCCTTGCTTCATCCATTCCCTGCTCTCTGTCGCCCGTTTGTGGACTTAATATGATCGGCATTCCTACCTTCCCAAGTGATCATCGACGCTACCCGCTCTTAACTTGCCTACCTCTTGCCCCTCCTTGCCCGACAACTATTTTTCTACTCCTAACCTCAAAAAAATTTGCACGCTCTAATTTTCCTTTCTCATACCTTACTTTCACCCTTTACACACTTGCCTTCACTCACCCTTCTTTCTTTACACCTGAACTCCGCACTCACTGCCCTTTCTGCCTCCACACACGCTGATTCCCTTCACCAAAGCCAGAAAACGCAACACTTGACACTAAAGAGTTCTCTCACGATCGGTACCGAAAACGGAAGCCTTCAACCAAAGATATGAATTTTCAAGTAAAATGATGAATTTCTAATTATAATAATCCAATTTTTAACTAAAAAGATTACTTTTCAAACCAGAAGATCCATTTTTTTCAAAAAGAAAAACGAATTGTTAACTAAAAAGGATAATTTTTCAAACAAAAATTGAATAGTTAAATATATAGTTAGAAAAATTAATGTTCAACCTGAGATGAGTTCTTAACTAAAATAATGGATTATTCAACTGGAATAGTAGTTACACTTTCAGTTAAGAAAAATAAAATTCCAACAAAAAAAAAACAACAACAAAAAATTTGCAATAAAATAGTCGAAGCTTCAATAGAATAGTTCATTTTCTAGTGAAAAATTTTTTTTAGATAAAGACAAAACGAATTTTTAAACAAAATAGCTCATTCTTCAACCAAAGAGATGAAGTTTAAATTACTATAATGATGAATTTTCAAGCAAAAAAAAATTAATTTTTAATAAGAGTTTCACTTTCAACTATACATTTTCATTCTAGACAAGAAGAATTTTGAATTAAAAATGTAGTAGTTGATATTTCAATCAAAAAAGAATTTTAATTTTTAATTAAAAAAGCTTTCAATTTTCAATAAAAAAAATTTAATTTTCAATAAAAATTAGTTGAATTCAACTAAAAAAGAGGACTTTGCAACATAAGTTATATTTTTAGCTAAGAAAGATATAATAACGTTAAACCGCAGTTAAACCTGTCAAACATTGAATTCAAGCTGTTAGGTTATCTCATCGAAAGCAGATAACTTTACTTGTATATTGAGAAAAGGAATTTAATTTAATACGTAGTAATCATAAGGTAAATGACATATTTTTTACTTACTGTAAAATATAAATATGAGTGTTTACTTACAATCTTTTGACAGCTTGAATCCATTTTTGCCTTTTTTCTCTTTGCCAAGGTCTGCTTGGACATCGATAAAATTGCAACTCCGGATTTTTACATTCTGTGTTAGGACATCCCACAACACAGCAGTACCTTCGACCCATACTTTAAATAAAACTAATCTCAAAAAAATTACACTAATCACACTAATTAATGCCGGCAAGTACTTGTTTACACACGGTCAAGCACGTGGCGTCACTTCCCGGTAATACGCGGAAATGCCGCCAGGGTCCCACACTGGCGCCACCGTAGCTACCCTTTAGGCGTATTCTCTGCTCTCTACTCTCTACTCTCTACTTTACTCTCTACTCTACTCTCCACTCTCTACTCTCTACTCTCTACTCTCTGCTCTCTACTCTCTACTCTACACTATAGTCTACTTTTCACTCTACTCTCCACTTTCTATTCTTCACTCTCTACTCTCTACTCTTTACTCTCTACTCTCTACTCTCTACTCTCTACTCTCTACTCTCTACT
>CAKNXH010063520.1:0-69933 GCA_932178445.1 Andricus quercusramuli | reverse complement strand
GAAAACAAAACTTCAATTATTAAAAGACTGAGCTAATTCAATTTCATTTAATTGCTACGTTGCCCCCGAATTGTCGCGATGCGGAAAGTTGCTTATCTGCAAAGTGCGCATGCGCGTACATTCCGCTGATGTGGAAAGTATATCAGAATGGAACTGCGCATGCGCCAATATCATTCCCGCATTGTTATCCGGAATGAGTCACTTCGCGTATAATTTAGCTACATGGAACGGAGTACTTTCGAGGTGGGTGTTGCAAAAAATAATTTTTATGATCATTTTTGGCCATTTTTTTAACGATTTTGAAAATTTCCTTGAGAGCCTTTATATCTGATGCCGATTTGTTTATTTTATCTCGCAATTTGTATTTGATTTTTAAATAGTTTTTTAATGTGTTAGAAAACCAGATAGGGTAATGATTGGCAGAGGAGTTATACTTTAGAGTAGTAATAGTTTCACACATTTCCTTCAATATTACGTCATGGACATATTTGCACGCATCCTCCGAATCATTAATCTTATACAACTCATTCCAATTAATTTGAGCTAAGTTTAAGTATAGACACGAATAGTCTCATTTTTTTAAATCAAATCTGTTTTTACAATCTATCTTAAACTTCCAAAGTGCATCGTTTTTCATGCAGTTACAATCTATTACTAAAGAGGGATGGTGCTCATCCTCATTCACCATACTATCTGAGGTAGTTCTTACTTTACACATAGTATTTGCAAAAACTAAGTCTAAACATCTATTGTTATTGTTCAAAATTTTATTATATTGTGTTAAGTCCATAGATTCAGCAAGTTCGCATATATTATCCGTCCAAATTTCTGAGATAAAACCTTCACAAGAATCATTGTAGTTTCTTATAATGAAATCTCCAGCAATAATAAATTTCCCCTGATATAATGATCCTAACAAATCCATTTCCTCTGTAAATAATAGAAATTCATCAAGCTTTAACGATGCAGGTATATATAGAACGACTATTATTAAAGAACAGAAACTTTTAGACATTTTTGTAGCAACAATATTTATGCTAGCACAATGATTTTTCAAACTAATCAATGGTATTTCTATTGACTTAAAATGTTCATTCATTTCTATAAGAACTCCCCCACCACTAGTTTCAATTCTATCATCTCGGTAGCACATGTTTTTATTTATTTCGAATAGTTCTGTGGAGTAAACCCTTGGGCTCAGCCAAGTTTCTGTTAATAAAATGAAATAAAAGTTATTAGTGACTGAAAAGAAACGATGCCTCTCCATCTTTGTAATTAACCCCCTAACATTCTGATAGTAAATACTTTGCTTTTTCCTCTCTCCGCATCCTTGTCTTCCACCAGAGTTTTCTTCCTGTCTTCTTTTCCGATTATGACAGTTACTCCTTGTCGGTATGCGATTCGAAGATCCACTTCCCCCTTTAACATTCTCTTGATCAACTCCTGATGTAGATTCTGAAGTTCCTCTTTCTGCATTTTTGTTCTGTCTGGAGTGCATCTGATTCCCTTCAGAATCCCCACTTTCTGACCCTTCAGCACTGTAGATGTGGTTTTGTGTAGGTTTCTCGCCCGCATCTCTGTGTCTAAGATTAGCTTTATTGGCCTTGGATTCGTCCTGTTCTGTAATATTTTGCCAATTCTTTAGAATTGTTTACCTTCCAGCACAAACTCAGAATCAAAGCATTTCATTATTTTCAAAAAGTTTTCAAACTCACTCTTCTTATTTGCAGTGTCCATTTTCTCCCCATAAACTTCTGTCACACCGAATATTATGAGTTTCTTTCTTCTCCTATTTCTGTCTTCTATTTCGTGGATACAGGAATGGCAATTACTTGCACCGTCCTGGGCCAGGGCTATTGTTTCGCACGCCGTACTTTCAACCTGGTTAACTCGCTCTTCCAGTACAGAAAACCGATTTTCCATATTTTTAACCATAACATCAATGATTTTGTAGTTTTTTTGAATATTATCGATCCGATGCTTCACTTCCTCGAAGCCTTTGTCCATTATCGAGCCGTTCTTCGAGACCGACTCCCTCGGTGGTCAACAGGCGCTCCTGTGGCCACCCAGAGAGGCCAGGGTACGTCGGCGTCAGGTAATCCTGACCGTCCTACCCGCGGTAACTCCCCTACCCGTCGTATAAACCTCCGGACAAAGGCCCGCGCCTATACAACCGGGGCCAGGCCACCCTCTCCTCCAGAACCTGACGCGAACCGACCGCGGAGAGGGAGTCCTGGTCCGAAACGACCCAGGCCGCTAAGTTACGCGATTGTACAGTATCCCCCCGTATGATTTCAGAATACGACGCAGGGGTAATTCTCCGACCTCCATTTCGGTCCGCAAGCCGTCAATGTCCTCCGGGATGCGCACCCCAAACCAGCTCTCTTGCATACCTAGGATAAGATACACTCCACAAGCCACACCGTCCAGTATTGTTAGCCGCGAGACACACCACACCTACACTTTATAATGTCGAAGCGATCACACACACACACGCCACCACACGCACACACCCACACAACACTCACATTTAGGTATAATTAGAGATGTAGTATATAGGAAGAATATAGTTGATTATTATTTTTCTTTAAAACGCCGTTTCTTCACTCATAAAGCCTGTCCCAAATCCACAACCCTGGTAAGACTGAAGCGTCCGGCGGGACAATATACAGGTAGGGTAGGACGAAAAGTTACATGGCGCTCAAACAGGTTTTCTTTCCCCCCTGCCTTTTTTCTCTTTCTTTATAAGCAGAATCCGCGTTGCGCGACCAGAGTGGAGATTTTCTCCTTCCATGCTTTCCCCTTCCGTATTTTCCCCTTCCACACATCCAACGGGTATAAAAGAGCGTAACGCTCTCGAATCGAGACGGTCGAAGAACCTCTCCGACAGTAAACTTCGGGCTAGAAACCGCTAACCGATCACCGAACCGCTCCGAATACTCACCGCACCGCTGTATCCAGACCTGACTCACCATGTCTCTCGACACCATGGCTGTGGCATGGATATACCGCCTTAGAAAAGAGCAGCTTGAAGAAGAGCTCCGAAGACACGAGATCGACGCCGTAGGATTCCTGGCAGTTCTTCGACAAAGGCTGGTGAACTTCGTCAGAGCCAACCCAGCAGGCCGAGCTGTACGAACTCAGAAACATGGCAACATGCTCACCCCGGAACCAACACCCGAACCAGAGAACACATTCACGACAACCCAGTCACGAGGACTCGGACGAAGACGTCGTCAAGGCTCCAACATCTACCAAAATCTTGGACCAAATGCGGAAATGGAACTGCTATTTCGACGGCAAGAATTTCTACCGGTTTCTCGAGAGATTGAAGGAACTCCAAGGGGCATACAGCATCTCCAACCACCAAATCCTGGAAGGCTTCCCGGAACTACTCAGAGGTGATGCCCAACTCTGGTACCGCAACTGCGCAGCCGACCTCACCTCCTTGAATGACCTAGAGCAGAGCCTGAGGAGTTTTTACCTCTCCCCGCACGAACTCAGACAACTAGACCAGCAGATCTACAACCGCCATCAAGGAGACAGCGAGCAAATCCGCAACTACGGCTCACACCCGGCCCTGGACAACACCTCCCTTCAAGAGTTGAGGATTTTTATCTTAGTAAAGATCGGGATATACACCGTAAACGCGCTAGTGGACCCTGGATCAGTCTGCTCATACGTAAACGCCGAAACATCACAACGATGCATAAACCAGGGCTGCAAGCAAGAAGAAAATAACACTTTAGCGGTCATAGCAGACGGTACCGAGACGCACCTGGGCGCAGTTCTTTCCGGACAATTACACGCCATGGGAAAACGGATACAAGCTGAGGTCTCCGTAATGAATACTCTCAGCCACGACGTACTCCTAGGGATCGACATCCTGACACAACTGGACCTAGACGTCCACGTCAACGGGCTGAAAGTCTTACCTCCAACCAGAAACCAGAAAAGGGAAGTCTGCTCCGCCGAAGGACCAAAAACATTAACCGACCTGAAACCAAAAGATAGGAAAATCGCCGAAGATTTTATCAACAACCAGATGACACACCTCACAACAGCCAAAGGCACAACACCACTCGCAAAACACGAGATCCGGCTAGATGACCCAACACCGCTCAAACAACTGTATCGGCCAAGAAACCCAGCCATCCAGGAAATAATCGACAAAGAGGTATCACTTTTGCTGAAGGAGGGAGTCATCCAACCATCCAGCAGTCCGTGGAGCTCCCCAGTTCTCATCACCCGCCGGAAAGACGGCAAACCTCGATGTTGCGTCGACTTCAGACGCCTCAACCAGGTATCAAAGAAAGACGCCTATCCAATCCCACAAATCAACCGCATCCTGGACAATCTACGAGGAGCCAAATACTTGTCTTCCATCGACCTAAAAAACGGCTATTGACACGCACCCCTCACCGAAGCGAGCAAACCGCTCACCGCTTTTACCGTACCTGGGAAAGTTTGCACCGAACTTTCGACAAACACATCCAAGTCCCACAAAAAGTTTTCGACAGACTCTACGAAGAAAAATTAAGACCGAACTTAGAAAAATGCCATTTCTTCCGCTCCAAGCTAAAATACCTGGGGCACGTAATAGACAAAGCGGGCCTCCACACGGATCCAGACAAAATAGCCGCGATTAAGGAACTAAAACCACCCAGAAACCTGAAAGAAGCCCGCCGATTTCTAGGACTCATATCGTGGTACCGAAGGTTCATCAAGGATGTAGGCCGTGTGGCTCGACACCAGCCCCTCTACACCAGCTAATTAAGAGAAAGGCCATCTGACAGTGGACAGACGAGCACCAGCAAGCTTTCGACGAGCTCAAAGATAGACTCACATCTGCTCCTATTCTCGCTTGCCCGGACTGGACCAAAGAGTTCACTCTTCAAACTGACGCCAGCAGAGAAGGACTCGGAGCCGTGCTCACACATCAAGATGGAGAGACAGAACGAATCATCGCGTACTTCGGCCGCTCCGTAAATAAGGCTCAACAAAATCGACAACACCTCAGGCCGTCTAGCGCGCTGGGCCATGGAACTAAGCCAATGGGACTTCGAGGTGAAGTAACGCCGTGGAACCGACAACCTGATAACAGACACCCTGTCCAGACAACCGCACGAAACCTACTCCATACAAAAACAAGAAAGTAGAGACTGTTACCAAAAGCGAATCCAAGCAATGAGAGACAACCCTGCCGACAACCCGGAATACTGCATCCGTGATGGACGACTCTACCTGTACATCTTACACACACTGGACTTCAACGACTACGCCCACGACGAACAATGGAAGATTTGCGTACCAAAACAAGAACAAGAAAGGGTACTAAAAGAAGTACACGACGACCCAAAGGCCGGACACCTCGGAGTGGCAAAAAGTCTGGCTCGTCTAGCTCGTTACCACTATTGGCCGGGGATGCTGAGGATGGGGACTCAACACATACGGAACTGCCCAAGCTGCCAGAAGTTCAATGCCCAGCAACAAGCCCCAGCAGGAACCATGCACGCTACAAACGTCGAACAATCCTGGGACATGGTATCCGTCGACCTCAGCGGACCCTTGCCACGCTCAACGACAGAAAACACTTGGCTGCTCGTGATGCAAGACCATTGCGCAAAATGAGTGGAAATCAATCCACTAAAAAAGGCGACTAGCCACGCCGTAGCAACCAGCATTGAAAAACAAATGTGCCTCCGACACGGCTGCCCCAACACCATTATATCGGACAACGGTCGTCAATTTATAGGAAAGGAAATCACTCAACTGCTGAGGTACATGCACATCAAACACCGCCTCACGCCACCCTACGCACCGCAATGTAACCCCGTAGAACTTGGGACCTCTACCTTCCAGAACTGCAATTCGCCTACAATACGGCACCGAGCACTACAACTGGATTCACCCCCGCATACCTGCCATTCAGGCATCCCTGGAACTAGCCCGGAACTTAACAGTGAGCAGCTTCCAAAAAAGCAAGGACACTATAACCTAAGATGCCGGAAATGGGCACCTGAAATCGGAGACAAGGCATTAAAAAGAACACACTACCCATCCAGCAAAGTCAACAGCCTCAACGCCAAGTTGGCAGAAGAATGTGATGGACCCTTTAAAGTCGTGAAACGAATCTCCAGCGTGATATTCGACCTGAGAAACGAAAAGGGTCAGCTGAGCCGACACAACCACGTCAAGGACCTCAGACTATACAGAGAGGACACCGACCAACAGGACAACGAACAAACACCGGCAACCACCACCACACCCGGAAGCTCCCACCACAGCGACACCAAACACAAGCGGCATCCCCACCCCGCCAACGCACCCAGACCGACAAGGCAAAGGGACAGACCATGATCCAAAAAGCATGGTCCCGCCACTTGGGGGTACGAAATAAGTTCAAGCCGCGTCTCGTACAGCGGAAGACATCTTGGTTACCATGAAAACGCAGAGACGCTTTCCTTACTACGATTGAAATCTTTTCGCGTCATGATGTAGCACATCGTTTCGCAAACTTAGATACTTAAATGTAGATAATAATAATGTAATTAATACCTGTTTTAATTCTTGAAGATACATAGTTTTACATGTAATAGAAATTATAAATTTGAAACTATTTATCCCTAAAGGACACTTGGGATCAATGAGAAACCATAGACTTTCAGATTTTTTTCAGATTGTCTCGAAAAAAAAATGAATTAGTCACCAAGGAAATTAAATATTCTCCCACAAAATTTGAGTTTTTAAGATAAGAAGATAAATATATGAACCAAACGTGTGATTTTAAACAAAATAATTGAATTTTGAACAAATAAAAGATTTGTAAACTAAAATCATGAATCATCGACCAAAGAAATTAATTTTTAACAAATTAGTTCCACTTCCAACTGAGGAATTTAATTCTCTACAGATTAGTCAGGTTAATCAGGTTCGTCAAGTTATCTGACCTGTAGCAGCTCTGTAATTTACAAGAAGTATGCGTTTTTTTCACTCTAGAATGTTTTTGTAAAAATTCATGTATTAATTAATTTAAGAACTGTTCGTGCGTTACAAATAATCAAGATAGGCTTAACATAATTTTTTTTTCTATTCATACATCTTTTTTGCCATACCATTAAATAAATCATGAAAGTCATAACAAAATTTGATTATACAACTATATTTAGTATTATATTCTTCATATTTTTACTGTGTTTGCTATCACAATATTATAAAACAAATACATTCAATGATGAAAATTATAGCTAAAGTGACAAATCATCATAAATAATTATTGAATTTGTAATTAATAATTATGATGATAATAATAATAATGATAAGTTATCCATTAATTACCTCGTTTATTATCATTAAGCATTAAACAATTGTTCTGTTTGTACTTAATAATTAATAAATGATTATTTTACTCCTGATTATAAATTATTTATTAAAATTTGTGATAATGTTAATAATAAAATCATTACTTAAGCCGACTGTGTACATTTGTGCCGAACGCAAGCATTACGCTACAGCGTAATGCTAAAGTAATGCTAAATTAATATGGCAATATAATTATTGAAAGCAAAGTAAATATGTAAACTATTGCAATTATAATAATACGTTAAAATTTACGTTAAATGGTCATGCCGTAATTGCAAAAACTTGATTTTTCAGCATTAAAAAAAAAATTGAGTGGCTTTCATTTAATTCGGACCCCTGCATGTTGGCAACCTGCTTGAAGCCGCCTTTAGCAGACTGCAATGATAAGCACATTATTTTTGCATTTTTTGACGCTGAAAAACAAACTTCTTGCAATTACAGCATGACCATTTAACTTAAATTTTAACGTATTATTATAATTGCAACAGTTTAAATATTTATTTTGTTTCTTTTATTAATTATAATGCCATATTACTTTAGCATTACTTTAGCATTACGCTGTAGCGTAATGCTTGAGTTCGGCCGGTCCGCCAGCGCAACTAGTGCAAATTATTTATAATGATTTCTGTAGTAAAAAACACAATACAAGAAAATTTTTCAACTTTCATCGTTCTTTTAAAAATCGATAGTGTGAATAGTATGGGATTATAATTCTCCAAATATGCTGCAAAGAAGCACTTTAAATTTTAAATAGCATGCTCTTTCACATTTCATACTCGTTATAAATATAAGACATATTTTTCTGATTTTTATTTGAGCTTTATACGATTAGTTATAAGACTGTTTTCAAGTTTTTTCTGCAATTAACACTTGCAGCGTTGAACCTGATTTAAACTTCCCGCTTGACGTCCCTTTAAAAATTTCTTCCTCTTTACGAATTCCTACGGGCCATTTGATTGATTCACTTTTTTTTAGATGCGCGTGGCGGGACCATGCTTCTTGGATCATGGGGACAGACGGATCAGTATCATTCCAGCAGCGTCGCAATCATGTCCTTCCAACATGAACTAGAAAAGCTGGAGAGGACGTTGGAGTTGGATGGTTTCGCCAGGTTCCGAGAGGTAGGGCCCCTCTACGAATTCCACGGGACACCCTCTACCACACTACCCAAGACTCCTGAGACAGAACGGAAAACAGCATGCGAAGCAAGCACACCCAAGCCACGCACCACAGACATAGTGCGGGTAAACCTGCCAATTTCCTGGGGCCAAAAATCAGCACGAATAAGGCCGACGAACTGAGTAAAACCAGCGAAACTCCAAAACTCAACACCACCACAAGGAACCCACGGAGAGGAGATCGTACTCATCACTCTGAGCCGAACACCACCTCGAAAAAAGACTCAACAGCACCACCACCAGCTAAGAGAGCCGCCCCGACGTCCGACATCCCAACAGTGTCGCAGTACAGAGTAACATTCCCAGACGGGACAGCGTACCAGGTGCCCCGAAGGAACAACTAGCTTTCACTTACGATACAAGACCCAGACATGCAAGATCCGGTTCAGCAACGACGGTACAGTTCGCAGCATGGTTGTCGAGCCTGACGTGAGTAGAGCAAAATTACGATCGAACCTGAACCATATTTCCCCCTATTTGTTAATCAATCTCTTCCGACCGTGAACCCATCTTTTTTGTCACCCGCAATTTTACTCTCTCAAATGGGGGGGGGGGGGGCAATGTAACGCACCGTCACATAATACGCGGATCTATGCGCACACCGAGCAACCAAGCCACGCTCCCTTCCACTCACCATCATCCAGTACGCTGACGCGTCGCGTTGGGACGGGCTTTATACCTAATCGCGCGACGCAGAAACGGCAGTTCGCTGGGTGCTGTGAACTGAGCACCACCGGGGAGCTCTCACCCGGTGCAACTACTCTGGTCGCCATACTCTCCCAGTAGACGACCAGGCCACCTCCCCCGCCTCCTAGTGCGATCTCTCCTGTTCCCAGGGACCGACTTAGTGAGGTTATAATTAATTAAAGTTAACAAAAAAGTTGTCAAAACAATTTAATATCGATTTCTAACCCTTGTGTAAAATAGCTTTTTTTCTCTAAATTAATTTTCTTGAGCATTGGGAAAAAACCAAAATAATTCACTTAAAACAACAATACCATTCGAAAAATCATTTTTGTTGTGTTTGACTTATTATTTGTTCATAAATGAAAAGGCGATGCAAAGTTAAAGTTAAAGACAGAAAGGTAAAAATTTCCGAAAAACCGCTACTATCAGGCACTGATATAGATGAAGATAGTCATAAACAATAATAAATTGTTTAAGCAATTTATGTGAACATATAATCTTGAGTATGAAGTGGTCTTTTATGTGCCAGGAACAATGTTCATTGAAAAAACCACAAAATTAGTCATAATTGGCGCGAAAAACTCGCAAAACCCATTTTTTCACTTACGGGGTTTCTTTGGAATCCTATAGAACAGACTTATGGTGTAATATTTGAAAAGTGATATTTTATTCGTATTCGACGACTAATTGTGAAGAGAGATGTTGAGTTTCAACTCGATTGAGATAATATGGAGGATTCTGAATAAGATTTACATAAATTTCTTTTTTTCTTATGGGAAATACGTGTTAAACTTCATGGGGCTTGCGAAACAGCTGAGAAAAGTGAATGTGGCATGCTCTTTCTGGTACCTGGAAGTGCACAAAAATCGTTGAGACAAAATCTGAACAGATCCTGTTCGCAAGAAAAATCACTTTTTTGTTCAGTCAAAAGTACCAAAAATCTGGGTTTCGAGAATATCTCCTCATGGATGTATTTTATCACAAAAGTTGTTCTTATGTGATTTGTAGAGAATTAAACAATCTTTCGAATGAGCCGTATATCTTAAAAAAATATTGATTGGTTACCGAGATGGAGCGCATATCATTAGGCCATAAATACCGACAATAGATTTTCGGGAATATCTCCTAAAGCTTATATCTTATTATCCCAAAATATTCATTCTTTACCGAGATAGAGCGCATATTAGTGAAGTCAAACAGTGAAAAAAACGGGTTTTCCGAGATACCGCCTCTGAAATGTATTTTCTCCATGATGTGATTATCGGTTTTGGTAGAAGACTCAATTACCTTCAAAATAAGCCCTTGAACATTCGAAAATGTTCAATATCCACCGAGATGCGGCACCTCTTAATATCATTTTTTTTTAAACAAAAAAAATTGATTTATTTTTGTGTAGATTCGAACAAATTCCTGGGGTGCCCCATAAAAATTAAAAAAAAAAAATTCCAAGGCATTTTTAGACCACCCTATTGTACATGATACAACGGCACTATTTTGTTTACAACATTTACCACCACTTAGTCGTCAGTTTCTCATTGAAGAAGAGTTTTTCTTCCATTCATTTTTCTTTAACAGTTTTCTGTAAAATTTACAGACGATATTATGATTTTCTTCTAGATTATTCGTGAAGAAATTAGTAAAGTCAGACAAAGAATAATTATGACACTTGCAATGAAGAAATATAATACAGTATTGGCCACACACACATCCGAAGTCGCACTTTGTAGTCTTGTTGTATTCCATCTGTAGAAGGAATAATTTCCCCGTAAACGAAGAAGATGTTCAGGTACAAGAGGCAGTAGCCCGTAACTGACAAAGTAGGTAGCTCTTCCGTTGTTTCCGACGTACATGGTGACCCAATGGGTACCAGGCTATTTATGTCCATCCGTATTAGCAACCATTTGCAGCTGGTTTTGTCCACCGCTTGGGAATCTGATCGACAGGAAATACATCTACTGTCCTTACTTCAGTGAGACGGAGCACTTGCAGTATCTGGAGACTGTTCGTACTTCTTTGAAGATATCAGACATGCTTGTGTAGACAATTCTACAATATCCTCCTCTAAATCTTCTGAAGTGTATGAAAGGTCATGTCCTACAGTTGTAGATGATATAGCTTTATGTGTACTGCAGGCTGATGTTTTAATGTATGAGTACGAAAGCACTCCATCTAGTCATTCCCTTTCGATCCGTTTCGTCAGTCTCAAAACATTATTCGGAGCACATACAAATTTTAAGTCCTTTTTAACTCTATGATGGAAGCAAAACTCCTCCAAGAACTCCAACCTTTTAAACGATGGGCAGCTTAGTTTCTGCAGGTTTGTGATGCGTCTACTTTTAATCTTGTGCAGCAAAAGAGCCTTCTCATGTCCTCGAGTGTATATTAGTCTAGCAGTTCGTGCAACGTCACGAAGATTAGCATGAAGAAAATTCATTGAAACATCTCCTTCAAACCATTCAATACGATGACGTTTACAACTGAGCCAATTATTTTGTCTTTAAGATGGGCTTGTGAGAACAGTTAAAGCATCAGGTGGAGAGGTAACTCAATGAGCTATACAGTGGCGATCTAGAGTAACTAAAGCTACATCTTTAGGTATGAAACGACCAGAATCATGACGAAACCCTTGTATATCAATCACGTAATCAGCCATGATTATTTTTCGATACGCTATATAGCAGTACAGAGTTTCCGGCCGCGACGAACAGTAGTGACTAAGGTATTCTATGAGAAGGTTTTTTTCTGAATAGAAAGTACCACCACTTCAACTAAGCACTGAAATCTGCTATAACTTGTCTAGACGAGTCTATTTCGAAAACATTAGCATACTCTGCATATACTAGACAATTAATTCTATTAGCAAGAGCTTCTTCAAAGCATACTTCAATTCTGAGACTCCCATGTTTTACGAGATTCCAATGTGAATAGCAATTAGTGGAAAGATCAGGTGTAAGATAAAAGGCAAATAAACAATTACCGTTTGGATATTGCTGTCGCCCAATACTATTTCCTTCATTTATAGAATCAATACCACTTCCATTAAATAATGTGTTATACGCATCGAAATAGAGTCCTTTAGTGTTGAAGGTCGGCTGTAGAGGTTTCTAAGGTATCTGGGTACCATCAAGATGAAGTGATAGATGATTGATTTCAAAATTTTGGAAATTGAAGGGGTTTTTGTTTCCATTGCCATTATATGCAGTATTCTCCACAAATCGTGTTATTATTCTTTTTGGTAATTGACCAAGAATAACATTGTTAAGAGTTTCAGCGTGTACACCCGAGTGTATCGTTAGGGCTTTTACTTCAATACGTGTGATAGGATATTTTGCAGTACCCTAAGATAGAGCATTAGCGTGCGCAACAAGAACACCAGGATTAATTTTCACTCTGCGAACACGTAGCGAGGCCTCTTCAATACGCACGAGACAGCTGCTTGTAGCATCCATGAGACAAAAAGTGTCCTTTGATCGAACTAGCCGAAGTCGTAATTCCACACCATTGATAAGAAATGTATCTTATTTAAAAACGTCGCAGTGTAAATGGCCTATAAGATCAATAGTTTTATCAGCACTAAAATATTTCTGTCGAGATTTTAAACCCTCATTAGCATCGAAATCATCAATTATTCCAGCAGTGTCATTATACCGCAGAGATGATGTAAGATGACTGTCTTTGGCAGTTGGGCAGAAGTTAAGTAAAGTCTCGATGTACGCTCGATATGCATAAGAGTTACTAGGAGGTGATACTACTTTTTGATTGAAATTTACATCCACCTGATTCAACAGCAAATGCACGAAATTATTTACAGGCCCAAATTTATCTAGCTGGACTGTAAATGCGGATACTTTTGCAGGAGTTACTAATTTCACTCGAAGACTGAGCATAGTGTGTGCTTAGTCAAGGAACTCATCACGATGACCAGAAACAACAATCTCTGTGCGGGCGTCATCAGTGAGTGAAGAAATGGGTTTATAATGAACCCATTGCGAGCTCTCTATAGATGTCTATGTTGGAGGCAGTGAGAAAAGATCTAGCTCTGACTTCAAGCACTCACAGGAATGAGAATGAAGAAACGTTATCATTACTCTTATTTATTTCCGATGTAACAAAGTTACAAGCACCCCGATACCATACGACCCTGTAAGCCTAGAACGAGGAGTGGGGAGAGGACTAAATTCCTGGTTCTAATATCCAAATTCGCGTCCTCAAATCTCAGTCTTGTGCTACCTGCACCGCATCTCGGTAACCTTTTGACTACTCCGTGAGTGTATCACCAACGACGCCACCTCATCCTCAACGGCATCCCTTCCGAGACAACACCAATAGCTGCTCTCCAGGATCTTGGCTTCATCGTCCGAATCCTACCCCATCGCACACCCGTTCTCGGCTTAATCGCCCGGCCCGGGTTTTGGAAAGAGAAGAGACTGTCAGGATTCTCCGTCCTGTAAGCTTGGTGTAATAAACCATTTTTTTGTTAACCCGATATTATTTTATTGACTTTACCCATTTTCTCGACGCTCCAAATCCCTCCTATTGGAAATTTTTTTCTTCAATTTTGAAAATTATTGTATGAAAATGTTTTTGAAAATTTTTTTCAGAAAAAGTGCGGGTAGAATATGTCATTTAGTCGGAAAAAACGGGTAGACCTGTATAAATGACCGTTAAACAGTTGGTATACTGCGCGTGCTCGCAAGCCCTGCCACCCAAAATAAAAAATAAAAATACCCTGAAAAAATAAATGCCTTGTGTGTACTCCATGTAGACGGATTGCACATCTGAGGGGTTTAAAAAAGAAAAAACTATACCAAAAATAATTATATAGATAGGAAAAAATAGAAATGAATTCTGAAAAAGAAAAGAGAAAGAATAGAATTTACTAGTAGGGAAAAACTAGAAGAATTTTGAATGAAAAGTACGAAAGCTAAAAAAAGAAAGCGGCGTCAGTAACAAAATTTGGCGCACGAAATCACCGTTTGAGTGACATAAGCAAAACAAACCCACGCGTTCCCGTCCTCAGTGGATACTTCCGCTACGTGGTCAGGCCACGCGCGCCCCCAAAGTAGTAAAAACCGAGATGCTCACCTGAGTGAACATGCCGGTTTTTAATCAACCATAGAAACCCCTGAGCTAGGCCGTGAAGAATAGAAAGAAAATAAGAATAGGAAAAGTCGAATGTGACTGAGATCGGGAAAAATAAAAATTATTCCGAAAATGGTAAACCCGGTGGAAAATTTTAGAGATAATAGGGAAAATGATATAATTCCAGAAATTATAATTGAAGAAAATAACGCACAAGCAAGTGCGAATAATTTACAAGATGAAAATATTGAGAGTCAATCGGTCGCAAACAATGATAGAACAGAAAATTAAGCAAGAAACCTAAATTTCTAATCAGTTACGGTTAGAAGAGAATTAGCTTGGGGGACGGTACAACCAAATCAAAACACAGGTGCAATCCGAAGAACGAAAAGACAAACACAAACGCATACAGAAAGTACGCCAAACCCACACCGACATAACAGTAGTACCCAGCAAATACAAGCATTTGGTTTACTGTCTCCCAATACTGAGAATACGTTAGGTAATTGGAGAATAGAAAATGAGAACAGTATCACTTTTTAAAGTCAGGAGTTAGCAAGAAATACGATAGATAGGGAAATAGAAACAAAGAGAAAAGAACTGGAAAAGTTATAAAGAGACATAAGACGTTTAGAATTGAATAGTCTAGAAAGAGATGAAATACTTGGAAAAGAAAGAGACAGGATAGATAGAGAAAGAGCAGAGAAAGAAATAACAGGCCGTGAAAGATTACGAATAGAGATAGATAGGCAGGAAAAAGAAAATGAAAAAATGAATATTAAAACTTTTGAAATTGATTCATTTGTAGAGAACAACATTGAATTTTGGAATGGTGCAGAAGAATCAATCAATTTTGAAGAAAATAAAAGTGATAAAATAAAAATAAAAGAACTTTCAGAAGAGATTAAAAATTTAAATGATAAAATGGATAGAATTTTTAATTCAACACAAAATTTAACGACGCAGAATAAAATACGTGATAATACTGTTCGTTCTGAAGAAACAGAATAAAATTTCAATGAGCACAGACACGCTTTAACAGGTGCAAGTAAAAGGATAATAAATAATAGAAGTAGCGGTCAAGGGGACAGATACTCGTTACCAAGACCGGTGCAAAGACAATTATGAGAAGATCAAATTTGCCTTGATTTGAAACAGAACGACAAAGTAGAACGGATAGAATTAGAGAGAACGATAGGGAAAGAGAGGAGACGAGTGAAAATAATACACATGAAATTCGAGCAGCCCTTTCTCCATTTAGAATTATTCAAACGCCATTCCGAATAATGTCAAGCTGGTTCATTGAATTTAAAAATAATACGAAAAACAGTTCTTCTTATTTTTTGAATAGTTTACTTAGATTCAAACAAGGTTATAAAATTAGTGAAATAGATATTTTAGAAAATTTAAATGCTGTTTTTGAAAAAGAAGCTTTAAGTTGGTTTCAGGTTAATAGAGATAATTGGCCAAATTTAGACCATTTTATTGAAGATTTTAAAGATGCATATTTAAACGAAAGATATACGGAAATAATTTAAAATAAAATAAACTTTTGTAATCAGAAAAAAGAATAAGATATTCATGCTTTTATAACAGAAATGAAACAATTGTTCGAAAAATTAATGCCGTGACCAATCCTAGAATGGCAATTGCGAAAAGCTCATGAAAATTTAAGAATTGAATATAAAGTCTATATTGCGAGAAATGCTTTTTCAAATTTTTCAGAATTGGAAATAGTAGGACATGAATGGGAAACAGAATTGGCAAAATCTAAAATTAGAGCTCAACAGCTAAGCATTTTAGATAAAGCTGATAGTAAAAATGATAAAAACATAAAAAATACAGGAAATGAAGAAAATCAAAAGCCACTTTCGACGTGCTTGTTGGTATAATATAGACCAGGGAGACGCAAGCGGTGGCTATTAAAGACGGATAATAATCAACGAAGTAAAATACCGTCAGAATTACTTGAAATAGACACAAGCGACTCGGACGAAACCAGATTTCACAATATGATAGATTTTAAAGATCACGAATTTAGAGTGTTAGTTGATACCGGTCCAAATCACTCATATATTGGTGAAAAATTCATAAAAATAATACAAGATTTAGATTATGAAATTAAAAAACCAAAAAAGGATACACTAATGTTCGCAAATAGCCAAAAATTGAAAATTATAGGACAAGTCTTGATTCCAATCAAAGTAGGTCATACGGAAAAATACCTATTATTTAGACTGGTACCAAAATTAAGATGGATACGAATAATAGGAACCGATATGATAGAAAGACTAGGTTTAAAAATGGATTATGAGAAAAAGATTTGGTGGTTACCAGAATTACCAAATATCAAGTATGCGATACAATCAAATATAAGTAAAATGCAGGAATCGGTAATGAACGATACCGAGGAAAATAGAAGTAGGAAGAATGAGGAAATGAAATTAACATTCGGAACTAAGATTAACCTGAAACACCATGTGCGAGAGAAAGAGACAGATTTGCGAACGTGTGAATTCTCTTCAACCGTGTCGCGATACACTTCACCGCAAGCCCTTCTTATAAGTGATGCACAAGACTCGATCCCGCGAGCACCCCAAACGGCACAGAGTGTACGGGGGCATGCAGCCCCACACCCTTAACCCTACAATGCGAGCGACGCAACACTGACACGATCCAACGTGTACGTCGATAGATTAGATAAGCAGGCTAGTCAAAATAAAGAGATAGTAGGCAAGAGAACAAACAAAGATAGGAATAAAATAAAGAGCGAGAGTAAAATAAATACGAATTCATATACGAAAAATAAAGATAGATTATTAGAAAAGGAATTTAAAGGCCCATTGGAATTTAATAAAGAGAAAAGGATTCTAAATGGGGAACAGTTATCGATAAAACGAAGGGAAAAAATGATTCGATAGTAGAAAAATTATTCACAATTAGAAAAAGTAATTGGTATAATTTTAGAACTATTGCGGTATTAAAAAATAATATTACACGCGTGAAAATAGAAAGGAAGAAAAATGTAAAATTATGCAATGATATTTCTGAAGGAATGGTAGAATTAAATGAGGCACAGCAAGTACACTTAGAGAAATTGATTAAAAGAGAAGTGATGGATCAGGAAAAAGAATTAAAACCGACACATTTAACTAGCCATAAAATAGATGTTCAGGGACATGAGCCAATTCAACAAAAATATTATTATGTATCCCCAAAAATAAGAGAATTTATGTATGAGGAAGCAGATAGACTTTCAGAAGAAAAAATAATAGAACCATCCAATAGCGATTGGTCAAATCCAATAGGCATAATGGAAAATATATATTTTGTTTGGATTTCAGAAAAGTAAATAAATTAACCAAGAAGGACTTGTACCCAATTCCTATAATGTGAGAAATTTTAGACACATTACGGTCGGCAAAATACATGTCCAAAATTGATCTTCGGTCAGCATATCACCAGATACCGCTGGACGAAGAATCAAAACCAATTACAGCTTTTATTGTTCCGGGCAAAGGAATGTATCAAATTAAGAGAATGCCATATGGATTAACAAATGCTCCTGCTACATTCCAGCACCTGATGGACAAAATAATAACACCAGAATTGAAACCACATGTATTTTGTTCCGAAATAAAATATTTTGGATTTAAAGTTAATGAAAAAGGATAACAAGTAGATAAAGATAAAATTGAACCTGTTTAAAATTTCCCAAGACCAAAGACGTTTAAACAAATTCAGAGATTAATAGAAATGGCTTCATGGTATAGAAAATTTATTCCGAAATTTGCAGAAATAATAGAATCTCTGCAAAAGCTATTGAAAAAAGAAGTAAAGTGGGAATGGACTGACAAACAGGAACAGGCTTTTACGACAATTAAACACCTACTAGCAACAGCACCAATTCTTGCCTGCCCTGATTCTGGAAGTCAATTCCCACTTGAAACCGATGCTAGCGATACAGGATTAGGAGCCGTATCAACGCAAAATATGAATGGTGAAAATGTCGTAATAGCGTTTGCAAGTAGAGGTTTTAATGGCACAGAACGTAAATACTCTGCTTCAGAAAAAGAATGTTTAGCAGTAGTCTGGGCAGTAAGGAAGTTTAGACCATATTTAGAGGGATATTCATTTAATGTTATTACAGGTCTCATTGCCTTAAAATGGCTACATAATTTAAAAAATCCAACTGGCCGATTAGTAAGATGGGCTTTGGAAGTATTAGAGACGATTATGAAATAATATATAGAAAAGGAAGTTTAAAACATGTCCCAGATACGTTACCAAGGTCAAACGAAAACGAAATAAAAGTTTCTAGTATTTTATCAAGCACCGTAGGAAATAACGAAAAAGATTTTAAAGACATTGAGGACAATTGGTACAAAAGTAACATGTTACATGTTAAAAACAAGCCAGAAGAAAATAACATTTTTGCAATACGTGATAATCAATTATATTTTTATAGACCTGAGCCGACCCTTTAAAATCAAGCTTAAATTTAGACAGCAACCCGTGGAAATTAACGATACGAAAAGAATTACAAGAACAAGTTTTAATTGAAAATCACGATAATAAACAAGCAGGTCATTTAGGTATGGAAAAAAATTATGCGAAAATTTCCGAATATTATTTTTGGCCCGGAATGTATTCCGAAACATTAAAACGTGTGAAAGAATGCGAAATTTTCCAGAGAATAAACCCAAAAGTAAATAATCAAATGGGTTTAATGGGAAAGAGAATAATTGAAGAACCGTGGACAGTGGTAGCATCTGACATGATAGGCCTACTACCGATGACAAAGTCAAGAAATCCATATATTCTAGTTTTCGTTGTTTTGTTTACTAAATGGGTAGAAATAATTCCGGTTCAAAATAAATTAGCATCAACAATTGAAAAAGAATTTCACAAACATATAATTTCAAAATGGGAAACTCCTAGAATTTTATTTACAGATAACGGCAAAGAATACATAAATAAATCAATTATTAATTTAACTAACGCATTTGGTATTAAACATCTAAAACTCCTAAATAACATGCAGAAGAAAATCCAATGAAAGATGCAACAGGTCAATTAAAACGGCAATAAAAGCGTATTTAGAAAAAGACCATAAAACATGGGATGAAAATTTAGATGATTTAAAATATGCATTAAATACAAGAAAACATTCTTCAACAGGTCTCACACCAGCTTTTTTAAATTTAGGTAGAGAACTCCATCCAATCCAAGCGTTAAATAACGATTTACGTAACAAAATTGAAATTGAATTTCAAGAGTCCGAAAAACGGGCTGATAGAATGCGAAAATTAAAAATAATTAGAGAAGAAGTAGTTAAAAATTTAGATACCGCAACTGAAACGCAATCTAAATATTACAATCTCAGACGTAGGCCGATAAGTTTCGAAATTGGCGATCCAGTTCTAAAAAGTAATAAAATTTTGTCAAATATATAGTCCAGGCATTACGTCTGTAAAATTAGTGAAATTCCGTAATAACTCGTAGAAGAAATGTTTTTAATGGGAAAGTTTCGTTGAGGGGTCCCTTTTAACATATCAAAAACTCTAGGACAGATCAGTTGCCAAACCGGGTTTTTTTTTCGAAAACAGTTCCAAAATTTAGTTTTGCGTGGACTGATAATTCCCATTTCATTTTAGAGCAAAATGTCCAACAGGAAAAAGAAAGAGGACAAAATTATAAGAAAATTTGTTGAAAAAAATAATCCGCTATCTTCGATAGGTTCCGAGTTAGGATATATTGAAAAAACCCCACTTTTTGGTTTGTCGACGAAAAATCACTAGTTTTAAAAAAAACTGTGCACCTTTGCACCTCATTACTACGCGGAAAAGTATTCCGAAGGTGAGTGAAAGTAGACTCAATTTGCTCTGATTTCAAAAAAAGAACAATGTCCTACCTATAATAGGTAATTAGTTATGACCCCTCAAAGTTGGCCATTTTTGCCTGTTTTTACAAGCAAAAAAGTTGAGTACAGTTTTTCCAAAATAAATCAAGTCAGGTTTAGATTACATTGACTATGCCAGAGGATGAAATAGAGTCTGTGAAATTCTGCGTAGATCTAAAAAAAGAGTATTTTAGATCTATTATTTTGGGAATTGCAAGGTTTCAGAAATTTCATTTTTCTTATCAATGAACAAATATTTTTTATTAATAATTGTTTATGACAAAATATTGCCATAGCCACTTTTGAGTACTTTTTGAGTACTTTCCTAACAAAAAAGTAATTATATTTTATTTAAAATGTGATATATATTTTTTATCAATAAACAAATAATTTTTAGATAATTTTTTGTAACAATATCTTTTAATGAATTTTTAATCAAATATAATTACTTTTTTGTTAGGAAAGTACTCAAAAAGTACTCATAAGTGGCTATGGCAAGATTTTGTTATAAACAATTATTAATAAAAAATATGTGTTCATTGATAAAAAACATATCACACATTTTCAATCAATTAGAATCACTTTTTTGCCACGAAAGTACTAAAAAAAGGCAAAAATGTAATCAAATGTGGCGATAGCAAGCTTTTGTTATGAACAATTATTTATTTATCGATCGCAAAATACCTTTTATACATGACAAATGAAATGTATATACTTACTTGGGACAAAAACTTCGAAATATGAGCGTATTTCTACTTTACGGTACGCTCAGGTGCCTCTATGCAGGAAGAGTGCACTTTCCAAGGTCATATCTCGTGACCTATCAGGGCTAGGACAGTTTCTTTTCATTCAAATTACGTCAAATTGACTCCACTTCCATTTGTTTCAAATAAACTTTGTCGTAGGATGCACGGGAAACGAGGTATTTAGAAAAAACACAACTTTCGCGTTTTCAGTCAAAAATTTAAAAAAAAAATGAAATTTTTGAAACCTTGCAATTCTCAAAATAATAGGTCTAAAATACTTTTTTTTTAGATCTACGCAGAATTTTATAGACTCTATTTCGCCCGCTGGCATAGTTAATGTAAACTAAATCTGACTTGATTTATTTTGCAAAAACTGTACTCAACTTTGTTGCCCGCAAAAACAGGCAAAAATGGCCAACTTTGAGGGGTCATAACTAATGAACTATTATAGGCAGGACATTGTTCTTTTTCTGAAATGAAATGGGAATTATCAGTCGACGCAAAACTAAATTTTGGAACTGTTTCCGAAAAAAAACCCGGTTTGGCAACTGATCTGTTCTAGAGTTTTTGATATGTTAAAAGGGACCCCTCAACGAAACTTTCTAATTAAAAACATTTCTTCTATGAGTTATTACGGAACAAAATTACCAGATGCCTGGACTAATAGGGGAAAATAGCTAAAAAATTAAATAAAAATTCCGAAGGACCATTTTTTATTAAAGAAAAAATTTCAGCAACAATTTACGAAATGAAGACAAAGAATGGAAAATCATTAGGTAATTAGAGCGTTAAAGATATTAAGAAATTCAACATTAGAAAATAGATTTGAAATAGTTTTTCATTGAAATGGCATGCATGTAAATAATTTGAATTTTCACACCACTGATACTGACATAAATGATAGAAACCCTTACACCTACAAAAAACAACAAAAACAGAAAAAACATTTATTTACAGAACAATGAGTTCAATAACGGCAGTCCAGTGCAAGGAGTGTTTAGAGGACTTGATAGGGCGAGAAAAATTGATCAATCATAAGTGCCAACCTTTCCTTACTGAGAATCCAGAAGAGAAAAGAAGAAAAAGAAGAGAAGAAGAAGACAGCCAGATGTTCGAGTAGGAAAAAGAAGACGATTCATATATACTGTTGCAATATAGAGATAAATGTAATATTCTTGATTGTATACCAAAAAGGTACATGTCGCGCCATCTGCTGGCTGACGATGATTTCGTGAAGTGAGACGATCTCAAGCGAACGTGAGCATACTGCGCATGCTTCACGTCTATACTTTAAGCGTGTACTATACTGTACTTTCTGTACAATTACCTCCTTCTCTCTAAAGATCTCGATGTGATCTAACGTGCCAAATTGGCGCTTGCTATTTTTCTTTAATATGTTACAATATATTTTATAATTAACCTCAAGTGTTTATTTATTTATCCACGAAATCCAACATGGTAGCAGAGGTCCGTGGTTATTGGTTAGTGCGGTTAGTTGTTAGTGGATATTTTCTACATTAACTTTCGATATCCAAGAATGAGGTTAGAAAGAGCCATGTGGCAAATAGTTAACGGCTATTGTTAACAAAAGTATATCGCACGGTGAACAGTGAATCAGTACTTTCCTGGAAAAGTTAAATTCTAGCAAGGCATGGAAGTTCGAAGTCAGTGTGTCTGTGGAATGACATAAGTCATTCCACAATCAGTTGTTTAATAATCAAAGGATTTTTTGGAGATGTCAAGGATTGAGGTTCGATGTTTAAGGGTTGCAGTCGGCAGGTGTTACACGAGGTGAAGCGCTGAAATAGAGCACGTGTAAATTTTTTTTGAGGTTAAGCACATGTATTCGTGGCAAGAGCATAAAGTGAAACAAGAACACGAATCAGATGACAAAGATATTGAATTAAAGAAGGAAACACAAAATCAGATTCGAAAATTATTTTTGAAAGAACTTAAGAAGATTATTTTATTAAAGACTCAAGCATACGAGAATATAAGTGCAAAAGAAATTGAAATGGCTAAGCAAGCTAAAGTAGAAGATATTTTGATACCTGTTTTTGATGGTGCAAACTATTCAAGTTGGAAAATTAGACTAATGATTCTATTAGAATATAAAGAATGCAAAGACCCAGCAATCAGGTTAATGACTGAAGAAGATACAAGGAAGGAAGATGAATGGAAGAAAAAAGACTTGAAAGCTAGAACCATGATAATAATCACTGTATCCGATAAACAATTGGAGTATATCGGTGAACGCACAACAGCCTTTGAGATGATACAAAAGTTTGATAAAATGTATCTAACAAAGTCAACAGCTTTACAAATAATATGTAGAGGTAAAATTCAAGAGATAAAATTTAAAAATTTCGAAACAATTAAAGAATTTTTTGTGGAGTTCGAGAAGGTAACGAACGAGTTCAAAACGGCTGGTGGAAAATTAGAAGAAACCGAAAAGTTGAGATATTTACTCAGAGTCTCGCCGCCAAGTTACAGCTACATTGGAGACTTTATAGATGTTATCCCAGAGGATCAAAGAACGGTAGACTATGTAAAGTCTAAAATAAAAGAAAAGAATATCACTGAATTCGAATCAGATAGTAACAGCAATGTAAGTACCTTTACATCACAAGTAAAAGGTGAATGTTTTAATTGTAGGAAAGCTGGCCACTTCAAAAATGAATGTACGAGACCACAACAGATGAGCAGCCGGGGCAGAGGTGCTCAATCCAATCAAATTCAACGAGGCCAACAGCGAGGCTACAACAGAGGGTTAAACAGAGGTGGAAACTACAGAGGTGAAAACTACAGAGCCCGAGGTCGCGGACGAGGTTCAGCCCAACCCAGAGGAGAATCTTCAGACGAACAACAGAACAACTACCCATCCGAGTCTTGGTTAACACAGGTGTGCAATCCGGAGTTAGACCGAGTAAGAGCGTTTGACATGAACATCGAAACTACAGGTCAGATTAATTGGTTAATAGACAGTGATTGTACAGACCATATTATTAACAGCGATAAATTTTATGATAAATATGTGAATTTAAAAGTTCCTATTGATGTAAAATTACCAGACGGTAAAAATTTGAAAGCCACAAAAATTGGTAATGTAAAAACGTATTTCAAAAACTATTACAGTCGGAAATTAGTAGATGTAAAAAATGTTTATTATGTTGGAGGAATTGAACAAAATATATTGAGCCTTTCTAAAATCACTGAAAACTATACAGTAATACCTAGAAATGAAAATGCAAAAATTTATAATAAGTCGAGAGAGCTAATAGCTGTTGCAAATAAAATTGATAATTTGTATGTTATGGAAAGTTTCGTATCAGAGATAGAAAATAAAACCATGTATGTACATTCAGTGAAACTAACTGAGAAAGAGAAATGGGATAGGGCACTTGGCCATGTAAACTTTCAATATTTGACCAAATTGGTGAATAATAAATTAGCTGAAGGATTGCCAGACAAAATTGAAAGTAATGTAATGAAATGCGCAAATTGTTTAGAAAGTAAAATGGCAAATATACCTTTTGAAAATCAAAGACAACTGAAATTTTAGAACTAATTCATACTGACTTAAATGGTCGACATAGCACAATTGGTTATGGTGGAGAGAAATATTTTTTAACATTTGTTGACGATTATAATAAATGCTCTAGAATTTTTTGTATTAAAAGTAAAGTAGAAACAGCAAATTGTTTGAAAGAATTTGTAAATTTAGTTGAAAATAAATTTAACAAAAAGATTAGGAAAATACGCTGCGCCAATGGTAATGAGTATATGAATAACGAGATCTATGAATTTATAAAATCAAAAGGGATAGAATTAATGCCCTCCCCACCATACGTTCATGAGTTGAATGGCGTTGCGGAACGATACAATACATCGGCGATGGACATGGGCAGATGTCTAATGAAAGAGGCCAAAGTACATCGCAGGTACTGGCCAGAGATTATGAAAACGGTAGCTTATTTAAAAAACCGCACAATTGCAAATACAGCGGAAAATAAAACTCCTTATGAGATCTTTTTCGGCAAAAAATCCATTGTAAGTAATTTAAAAATCTATGGAAGTCAAGTGTTTGTAAGAGTGCCGGAAGCATTGCGAAAAAGCAAATGGGACGATAAAGCCCAATTAGGCATATTGCTTGGTTATGTAGAAAATGGCTATAAAGTTTTAGTCAACGGTATAGTTATTCATGTTAGAAATGTTCAAGTAGTTGAGGAATATACTCAATTAATTTGTTCAGAAAAAATTGGTGATCAAAAAGATGAAGATTTGACAAATAATGAAAATGAATTTCAAGACGATAAGAATTAATACTAATGTAGGTTCAAACGAAACAAATTGCGATAATGTTATAAATGATCATGAAAGTAACGTAGAATCGAATGCTGAAAATTCAAATAATGTACAAGATAAACGTAGAGAAAATTTGATAGTAAAAAGAAAGTCGGGTAGAAAGAAAAGTCCTATAAATGGACTTGGAAATCCTGTAACACATTTTATCTATCTAAATCACATTGATGCGAATGTACCGAATAAATTTGAGGAGGCGATGAACTCCAGCGATTGTAAACAATGGCAAATTGCGATGAATTCAGAAATAAAAAGTTTAAGGAAAAACAACATATGGCGAATTGTTGAAAGGCCAAAAGATAAAAAGGTAATCGATGTCAAATGGGTTTATCAAAGGAAGAGTAATAATGTATATAAGGCTAGATTAGTTGTGAGAAGATTTCAACAAAAGGAATATTTAGAAAACATTTATTCACCAGTAGGAAAATCGAAACTTTGAAAATTTTATTGTCTTACAGTTGTAAAAACAATTTATTTATTGAAAAAATGGATGTTGAGACAGCATTCTTAATTGGTTATGTAAAATCAGAAATATATATTAACGAACCAAAAGGTTACGAAACTGGTGACAATTAAGTTTGCAAATTGCAAAAAGCATTATACGGACTCAGAGAAAGCCCTAGAGCTTTGTATGATTGTTTTAACAATTACATTGGAAAATCAAATTTTGTAAAAAGTAACTACGATTACTGTTTATATGTAAACAATGCAAGCAAAGATTCAATATATATCTTAGTCTTTGTAGATGATCTCTTAATTTGTTGTAGAGACAAAAATAAAATAACCGAAGTTAAAACTAGTCTAATGGAAAGATTTGAAATAAAAAATTTAGGAAAAATTAGAGAATATATAGGAATAGATATAAATTATGATGACGATAGACGAAAGATGACTTCAAGTCAAACAAAGTACATTGAATCATTGGTTGCAAAATATAATTTAGAAAATTCTAAATTATATGATACTCCATTGGAGTCAAATATAAAGTTGCCACAAGCTAGTGAAAGAGACGAGCGAATAAAATACAGAAACCTGATAGGAGAATTATTATATATAAGTGCAGGCACAAGGCCAGATATATCCTATAGTGTGAATTATTCAAGCCGTTATCAAAACTGTTATGATAAAACTCATTTTAAATATGCGATGAGAATTCTGGAATACCTATAGAAAACTAAAGATTCAAAACTAACACATTATGATTATGTAAATAGCGAATTATTAGATTGTATGGCAGATTCTGATTATGCAAGCCATAATGTAGACGGAGAATCAACAACTGGTTTTGTATTGAGACTTTATGGTAATGTAATTTTTTGGAAACCCCTTAAACAAAACACTGTAACTAAATTGTGACAGGAGATTATTTGAAACAAAATAATTCAACACATCAAATACCATATACCCGTAGACGTCAAGATGAGAATGCTCATTTTGAAGTCGACACAATTAAATTTGAATTTCGTCGGTATGTCATGTCTTTGGCTGTCCAGCGGCTTGAGTACCAGGCACGGGGTCTTGGGGCCTACGTGTGGGTCGCGCGCGATGGCTTCGGCGGGACCTCAGGCGTGAGAATAGCCGGAAACGTCACTTTTTCGCCAGACGCCCGACCGAACGGTGAAGTTTCGTATATTGTAACTGGCGAGGAGTCGGTCTACGGATATTGTGCTCTCAATCATTGAAAATGCGACGAAACAGCGAAAATATTGAAATCGACGAAATTACTAATAGAAAGAATAAACGAGAATTGAAACGCTGAGAGCAAAAGTGAACGAAAAAAAAAACGTACGCAGAAGCGAAGTAAAAACGCGCGAGAGCAAAAACGACGTAAAAAAAGGCGAAAGGAAAAACGATCCAAGAATGAAGGGGAAGGGTTCCCCCACTTTGGTCCTTTACATCACGTGGTCGGATTCTCTCCTCGACGGTCAACTCGGCCTTCCTCGTGTAAAGCCGAAAATGCACGAGCACGAACCCGAGATTCGGGCCGAGCTCGTCCGACTTCACGATGCGGTTTCGTTGGCTATTAGGAGGTTTCAGTTGATTTTTGTTTTCAAAAATTCACACCTGAAAGACTTCGAATACATGTGGTGAAGTCTTGAAATATTTAATGATTATTTTTTTTCAGGAATTAATATGAAATTTTTTACACTATCTGATTGTACAGGGAATACATTATAAGACACTGGAGGTTTATAAAGTTCAATAATATATTGAATATCGTATATGGGATTTTAAAATTAGGTTAATAATATCTATCACTTTCAAGTGGTTCCATTTTTCAGTATTTATGTTTTATTTTTCCATCGATTTTAAATATTGTGAAGTTAAAATGGTAATAAATAATTATTATTTTTAATTTATTAAATTGGTCATCATTTTTACTGTATGCTTACCTCTGATAATTACCTTTCTTTTCGTGCTACTTTAAGCTATAATCACAATTTTAGGGATTCTTAGAGAAAAGCCGAAAAATTATTAACTTGATATAAAAACTTTATAAAACCTTCCATATCTTAAAATATTTATTTCAACATTGCAAAATTTAGTTTTTACAATTTTATTTTAATTGTGAAATAACTGTATAATTGGAAATTAATTGTGAATAATTGTAAAATAAATGTGACAAAATTGGTTTTATAAAGAAATATCTCATGATTTTTGAAGGACAAAACAATTTTAAAGGTAAGTCTTTGTAGTATCTTAATAAGTAATGAACATATTTTCAGAATATTTTTTACTGATTCTGGCCTGATAGGGTCAAGCATGTTACAAAAAACCTTCCTGAAATTTCAAACAAAAGCTGTACTCTATATAAATTGTTTTTAAAAATTAAAAAAAATAAAACCTTTCAGAAATATTCCTAAATTTTATTTGAATATGACGCAAATTGATTTTTATTTTTAAAATTCTTGTAAATAGTTGGTCATTTTTTAAATTTTACGACATTTTTGTACCATGTTTCACCTAAGGGAATACATTCCAGGAATAAAATTATAAAAATATCTCAGTTAGTGTTTGGTTGATAATAATTATTTTTTTTTTTTGAAATTTTTATTTGACATATCTGAAATATTGAAACATTTCGTGAAATGTTGTCAATAATCCTATCTGAAAATTATATTTATATAAGCCTATAACAAGCAAAAAAAAAGTTAACAAATAAACAGTTATTCGAAATTTTTATTTTGTATACAAAAATATTTTTCGCTTTAAATTAAAATTTTGTTGAAATTTTTCTTTTTTCTTCATTAAAAAATTTTGTATTCAAAAATGTATTCATTTGGTTAAAATTTCATTCCTTGAAAGTTGATTTCGACTGTTTTTTATTACGAATTAGAATTTTTTCATTGAAATGGCAATTATTACATTTTTCGTTGGAAATTCAGCTTTTTTTGGTTGAAAATTTAACTCTTTAGTTAAAGCTTATATATTTAGTTAAATTTTGATGGACATACAGAAATATTAAAAAATCTTTGAAAATTTTCTTAAGGATTTTAGAAAACTTATACTTATACCTACAACCTTAAAAATAAATAACTTAAAGAATAAATAGTTATTCGAAATTTTTATTTTGTATTTAAAATTATATTTTGCCTTAAATTATGATTTGGTTGTGATTTTTCTTTTTTCTTGACTAAAAATCGTTTTTACTTGAAAATTTATTCCTTTTTTTTTTAATTCATTTTTTCCAAGTTAAATGAAACCATTTTTTACTACAAATACATTTTTTTATTGAAATAGCAATTATCACATTTTTCGTTGAGAATTAATCTTTTTGCCTGTAAATTAAACTATTCGGTTGGAAATGTTTTTTTTTTTGTTCAAATTTTAATTTGAAATATCTGAAATCTTACAAAATATTTCGAACCTTTTGTCAAGAATCTTGGAAAACTTATACTTATTCTTATTGTTACAATTTTATTTTAAGTGTGAAATAATTTTTTAATTGAAAATCAATTGTAAATAATTGTAAAATAAATTCAACGAAATTCATTTTATAAAGAAATATCCCATGATACTACCTTCGCGGTGGCGTGGAAATGAGTTCTATTAAAAAATGTGTGGGGTTTTCTGAAATAAAAACTGCATGAATTTCTGACCTTCCTTAATTTTATTTTTTGAGTGTATTTAAATCTGAATTTTGTTTAGGAAAAATCATTTTGAAGGCAACTCTTCATAGTACTTTAATAACTAACGAAGACATTTTTATAATCCCATTCCTGAAATCTATTCCGTAAGGTCAAAGATGGTACCAAAATGTCGTATAGTTTCAAAAATGACGAACTATCTACAAGAATTTTTTTAGATAAAAGTCAATGTGTATCATGTTCAAATAAAATTAAGGAATATTTATTAAAAGTATTAATATTTTTCACTTTTCAAAATTAATTTATATAGAGTACAGTTTTTATTTGAAATTTTACCACAGATTTTTGTATCATGTTTGACCCCAGGTCAGAATCACGGAAAATTATTCTGAAATTATGTTCATTAGTTATTAATATACTACAAAGAATTACCTTCAAAACTGTTTTGCCTTTACAAATCATAAGATATTTAAAATAAGTTTCGTTGCATTTATTTTACAATTATTTGGAATTAATTTCCACTTAAAATCCTTTGACAATTAGAATAAAGTTGCAAAATTAAATGTAAATATAAGTTTTCCAAGATTCTTGACAAAAATTTCGAAATATTTTCTAAGATTTCAGATATTTAAAATTAAAATTTGAACAAAAAAAAAACATTTTCAACCGAATAGTTTAATTTTCAGGCAAAGAGGTTAATTCGCAGCAAAAAATGTGATAATTGCCATTCCAATAAGAAAAAAATTATTTTAAATAAAAAACTAGTGAATGTAACTTTGAAAAAGTGAATTTTCAACAAAATAAATAAATTTCCAAGTAAAAACGATTTTTAGGCAAGAAAGAAGGAAAATTACAACCAAATGATAATTTAAGGCAAAAAATAATTTTAATACAAAATAAAAATTTCGAATAATTATTTATTTTTTAAGTTATTTATTTTTAAGGATATAGGTATGATTATAATTTTCCTAAGATACTTAAAAAAATTTGCAAAGATTTTTGAATATTTCTGTATGTCAATCAAAATTCCAACAAAAAATATAAGTTTTAACTAAACAGTTAAATTTTCAACTAAAAAACATGGACTTTCAACCAAAAAAGCTGAATTTTCAACGAAAAATGTAATAATTGCCATTTCAATGAAAAAATTCTAATTCGTAATAAAAAAAAGTCGAAATCAACTTTCAAGGAATGAAATTTTAACCAAATGAATACATTTTTGAATACAAAATTTTTTAATGAAGAAAAAAGAAAAATTTCAACAAAATTTTAATTTAAAGCGAAAAATACTTTTGTATACAAAATAAAAATTTCGAATAACTGTTTATTTGTTAACTTTTTTTTTGCTTGTTATAGGCTTATATAAATATAATTTTCAGATAGGATTATTGACAACATTTCACGAAATGTTTCAATATTTCAGATATGTCAAATAAAAATTAAAAAAAAAAATAATAATAATTATCAACCAAACACTAACTGAGATATTTTTATAATTTTATTCCTGGAATGTATTCCCTTAGGTGAAACATGGTACAAAAATGTCGTAAAATTTAAAAAATGACCAACTATTTACAAGAATTTTTAAAATAAAAATCAATCTGTATCATATTCAAATAAAATTTAGGAATATTTCTGAAAGGTTCTATTTTTGTTAATTTTTAAAAACAATTTATATAGAGTACAGTTTTTGTTTGAAATTTCACGAAGGTTTTTTGTACCATTCTTGACCCTATCAGGCCAGAATCAGTAAACAATATTCTGAAAATATGTTCATTACTTATTAAGATACTACAAAGACTTACATTTAAAATTGTTTTGTCCTTCAAAAATCATGAGATATTTCTTTATAAAACCAATTTTGTCACATTTATTTTACAATTATTCAAAATTAATTTCCAATTATACAGTTATTTCACAATTAAAATAAAATTGTAAAAACTAAATTTTGCAATGCTGAAATAAATATTTTAAGATATGGAAGGTTTTATAAAGTTTTTATATCAAGTTAATAATTTTTCGGCTTTTCTCTAAGAATCCCTAAAATTGTGATTATAGCTTAAAATAGCACGAAAAGAAAGGTAATTATCAGAGGTAAGCATACAGTAAAAATGTTGACCAATTTAGTAAATTAAAAATAATAATTATTTATTACCATTTTAACTTCACAATATTTAAAATCGATGGAAAAATAAAACATAAATACTGAAAAATAGAACCGCTTGAAAGTGATAGATATTATTAACCTAATTTTAAAATCCCATATACGATATTCAATATATTATTGAACTTTATAAACCTCCAGTGTCTTATAATGTATTCCCTGTACAATCAGATAGTGTAAAAAATTTCATATTAATTCCTGAAAAAAAATAATCATTAAATATTTCAAGACTTCACCACATGTATTCGAAGTCTTTCAGGTGTGAATTTTTGAAAACAAAAATCAACTGAAACCTCCTAATAGCCAACGAAACCGCATCGTGTAGTCGGACGAGCTCGGCCCGAATCTCGGGTTCGTGCTCGTGCATTTTCGGCTTTACACGAGGATGGCCGAGTTGACCGTCGAGGAGAGAATTCGACCACGTGATGTAAAGGACCAAAGTGGGGGAACCCTTCCCCATCATTCTTGGCTCGTTTTTCCTTTTGCCTTTTTTTACGTCGTTTTCGCTCTCGCGCGTTTTTACTTCGCTTCTGCGTACGTTTTTTTTTCGTTCGCTTTTGCTTTCAGCGTTTCAATTAAAGGAATAAAATAATAAATTGATATCGACGAAGGGAAGTCAAGCTATATTTGACCATGTAAGTACTCAATCATCTATAAACTATGTATCTCTGGAATCTGTAGTTTTTCCGCTTATTATTGGGTTTCCCCGAAGAATCCTCCCTGTTAATTTCGTCCCCTGCTTATTGGTCTTATGTTTTATTCGCTTTATTTGCTTCCTTGCTAGTTGGGAGTCAACTAGCTGGCGCTTGACATGTTTTGTTTCATAGCAAATTTATTCAATTGAGCCTTGGCGGCCCCGACCCAAGCTGCGCTAAGTGAGGGATGAATTTTGGAGAAAGGTGAAGTGCAAAATTTTCATTATTATTAACCTCAAATTTCAGTGAAAATTATGTGAATTCAGTGAAAATGGTGTAAAATTTAAATTCTTTTGTAGACTCAGTTCGGTAATTTCAACGAAAATTATGTAAAATTTCAGTTCTCTCATAGATTCAGTTGGGTAATTTCGACGAAAGTGGTGTAAATTCAAATTCTTTTGTGGATTATTAGCGTCGAAATGTGCGTATCGCTTATCTCATGGGAAACAAAAGCTTTGTGTGCGAGCATGTGTCATGCTTCTCTCGGCGACCGTACAATCTGAGCGTGTTTATAAACACGGGCTCCCACTCTACTAAGGCTATATATCGCGTCTCTTCTTTGTAGTTACTATTTTGAATCTTTCGCCGCTTTATTTAGTGCATGAATTTAACCTAGAAATATATGAATTGTGAAAATAATATTGGTAATTGAAATGATATTTATTGAAATTAATTTGACATTTTAAGGTTATGAAAATTTTTGTGTAAATCGCCTATTGAATTCGATTGATTATTATATTCTTGTCTGTCAATCCCACAATGTCCGGGACCTCAAACTTTTGTTATCGGTCAAAGTCGAGCGATAGTGATCTTGCTCAGATCGTTCGACGGGAAATAACAAATTGAATCAAAATACTTGATTCAAGTGTACGAATTCAAGTCAAATATAGCCTTGGAAATTTATACTTGTCGTTGAAATAGACGAAATATTGAAAATACTAAATATGAAATAAGTGTGCCAGCTTCGACGTTTAGGTCATGCCCTGAACATTTGATTATTTATCTGATTGTCTTAACTTGAAAGGAAGGATCTTGCTCCACTATTCAATGTTTAATTTTTTTAAACTATTTCATGTTGTTTACCGATTTTAGGCCTTGCCCCTGTCTTTGTTAATGACATGTAATCTAAAATTGAATTATAGGTTAAAGGTCAGTCATTATGTCTTGTCATATCAATCTGATGTGACTTATATATCGTCGGAGAATTAAATAATGTAGATCTTTTCTGATTATTTAATATTGAATTGGTTATAAAATTTAAATCAAAAGAGTGTTGAAAACAAATTTATTCTTGTCGACTAACAAAGGTCTTACCCTGGGTTTTCGATGTTTTTATTAAATTTTAAAATTTTTACAAGAGAATTGTCGGAATTAGGGTTCGCCCTGATATCGAAAAAATTAATCAACCAGAATTAATTTATAAAATCATGTAAAATCAGACCTTCTTCTGATCCAGAATATTAATGGAATATAAATCAGATTTTATTCTGGTTTCTTGTCAAATTGAAAGAAGGGTCGGTTTCCTTCTGATTGATTAAATGCAAATTAAAATACATATTATCGACCAACGATTGATTGATCAATCATTGTTCCGAATTTTTGGTTCCTTATATAATAATTGAATAAAAGTTGGCCTTGTTCTGCTTTTTCGTTTGAATAAATAAGATTCAACTCGTTTGATCAATTGATCAAATTGTTTTACAGATTCACAGGTTTTACGGGTTCGGTAGAATTGAAATCGAAATTGTTTTTTTGATTAATTTAGGTTATGCACTAGCTTTTCGACTGAAGATCGATTGAAATATTCGTAATTATTTAGAATTTAGGCATGTTTTTTTCACCTCCGAGGAGGAAGCAAAACAGAGCTCAGTCCCTGAAAGTTTCGGAAACTAGCACGTCGGCACCACTTAACCAGACAATTTCGTTAGAACAAACTACCGAGACAGTGACCGGCCCCAACATGAGCGAAATGGACTCGGAAACGCGGGTTCCGATAAATGTAGAGTCAGTTACTCTCACACCTAACACCAGTTTCCCCATGGGTGCGGGTAGAGGAAGGGGAAGGGGCTTACGCGCAACGACGCCTATCCGCCCTGGGTCAGTCAATCCCGGGTTAGATCAGAATTTCAGTGTTTTAGAACGCAGAGTCGAAACATTGACGACCCGATTCGAGGATGTAATCTGTCAACAGAATGAGTTGTTAGAGAGGTTACTTCAGTCGAGCCAAAAACACGATGAACGAAGTCACGTTAAAAATCGCATCGACCGCCCCTCATGTATTATGCTAAACCAAGGGTCCGAAGGGAGAGAGGTCTCACCAAGTGTGCCCTACGATAATTACCACCCGAATTATTCTGCAGATCGCGAATCGAACCCGGATGCTATTCGGAATCCTGGTAGTCGTCATTTGGATTCCCATTTATTAAACCCTTCGTCCAGCTCAGGAGCTTTTGCTTACTTCGGTAGCGATCGGGATCCAACCGAGACTTTGAGAATCAGGTCAATTGTCAGTCAGTCTACCGTAAGAAATGAAATGGGTTCGGTGGAAAGGGAAATTAGAAACATGCATTTAGAGAATGAACGTACAGTGTTTCAACCAAGAATTCAGAACGCGGGTTCTCGACCTACTCGCGACAATAATTTCCCACAAAATACAGATGTCAACAATTTGGATTTTTGAAGTCAAATCACGGTTCCTAGGTTGATTAGAATCGTGGTTGGTGAACCAAATACCAATGGGCAAATAGTGGACAAGGAGATTTTCGTCTCGGGACGACGATATCGCGAAATGATGGGTAGTGAGGGACATGGTTTCCAAAAGAATCAGAATAATAGTCAAGGTATAGGTCGTGCCTCATTCCGCTCGTGCGATTCACGTAGTTTTCCATTGTCAAGTCAAAATTCGAACATGTCAACCATACGGAGAACTAGTTCGTTATTCTCGTGGCGTGAGGACGACTCAAGCGAAAGCGACAGTCCTCCTCAAATTAATTCGAGACATGCCCGAAGTGCGCCATCGATTCGTGGACCCGGCGGAAACCATTCTAATTTCGACAATGACTTGCCAATGAAAATAGGACGCATAGTCAGTTCTTGGAAGATCTCTTTTCTGAAAACCAAGAGAAATCCTGAATAGTTTTTACTCATTCTTAAGGATTATTTGAGTACCAGCGGGATACATAGGGATTTATTCGTTACGTAATTGTCGACAATATTTGAGGGTCCGAACAGATCATGGTACCTTTTTAACAAAAACTCGTGGCATACATGGAGGGACTTCTCACGTGCTTTCCGATATGAGTGGGGCGTTAAGAAAGATGACGCCGACCTTCTCCTCAAAGTTCATGAATTGAAACTTGAGAAAAACGAAACTCTCGCAGAGTTCGCGTGTAGAGCTAGACTCATATTGGAACGTATGCAGTTCCCGCCGAAATTCACAGAACAATTAAAACAGATTCTCACAAAATTTAGTCCGCGACTGACTTTCGAGATTTTAAATCTATCCCTTAAAAATTATACCGAATTTCTGCATTATGTCAACGAGTGTAGTTACCTCTATCAAAGATCGGTTGAATCACAAAGGGCGCGTCCGAGGTCTAGCCGAACAGACCTAAATCATGTGCAGGGACGATTCAACTCGGTCGACGAGTTTGACGAAAGTGTGATTACGGACGAATTGAGGCCGAGTGATGCAAATTCTGAGGGCGAACAAGTCACGGACTTTAATGTTATCCAGATCAAATCTACCACGAACCCTAGAAAAGACCTCAAGGTTCAAAACTCAAAATCTATGACTCGTCTGAGACTCGACCAAAACTTAGACAGGTTTCAGGATCAGTCAAATCAAATGGAAACAACCAAGAAATTTGTTGCTAAGATCCCTGTCGACGAAGAAACAAAATGGGAAACAAATGGTCTGTTGCCTTTGTTGCGAAACAGGACTCGGCATTTCCAGTGGAGGGTAAAGGATGGCTGGAGTGGAGTAGGATGCCTTGCGGTCTAGCCGGAGCACCTTCGACATTCCAGAAAATAATGGATCTTCTAAAAAGAAGATATCAGGAGCTGATTTCTGAGAGGAAATTGCCGAACAAATGGTGTGATCAGGTTTACACGTACCTGGATGACTCGATCATTGTCGGTCAGGATCTGGATGAGCACATTGCCATCTTGTCTTTGGGGTTTGAGGTTTTTAGGGAGGCTAAGCTGATCTTGAATCGCGAGAAGAGTAGTTTTGCTTGTAAGCAAGTGAAATTCCTTGGGTATCTCGTCGATGAATTCGGCATGTGGCCGAATCCCGAAAAAATCCAACCAATAATTGATTTTCCAGTCCCAAAAGATCGGACTCAATTGCGACAGTTCAATGGTCTCGTAAATTGGTATCATAGACATCTGAAAAATGTGGCCAGAATTCAGGGACCATTGAACAAGTTGACAAGCCCGAAGGTTTCTTGGAGGTGGACCGAGGTTGAACAGAAGGCATTTGACGACGTCAAGAAGGCTCTTATCGAGGCTCCTCGGTTGTACGTCCCAATTCCCGGACAACCCTCCATTTTGTGCACCGATGCTAGCGACTTCGGCTTGGGTGCGATTCTCGTCCAAAGGGATCCGGAAACGGGAACTGGAAGCTTGGTTGAGGTTTTGAGTCGATCATTGAGAGGCGCGGAGTTGTATTATACAACCACGGAAAAAGAATGCCTCGCCGTGGTTTGGTCCGTCGAAAAATTGAGGTGCTATCTGGAAGGTATGCCGTTTGAGGTCGTAACCGATCATCAGGCATTGCAGTGGCTTCATGGATTGAAAAGACCCATAGGTCGCCTTGCCAGGTGGGCAATCTATTTTTATCAGCACGACATAACCGTCGAACATCGACGTGGAGCCGCAAATGAGGCTCCCGATGCACTCTCACGCATGTTTAACGTCGATGTTGACCCGAATGGGTGGGAAAAAGCTATCGAAGAAACCATCCAGGAGCGAATTCAGTTAAACACGATTTGTGACCAGGGCTGGTACCAAACCAAATTCAATCTCGTCAAAGGTCAACCCGATAAATTTTTGGAATGGAAGATCGAGAACGACGAACTGTTCTATTATCGCCCTGACTACGAAAAAGCCATGATCGATGACGAACATCCATGGAAAAAGGTAATCAAACCTTGTGACATCATGACTATCCTTCGACAAAACCACGCTAGCCCACAAGCAGGACATCCAGGTCGCGATAAAACACTAGATAGAGTACGCCAAAATTATTATTGGTCAGGTATGACCCTGGATGTTAAGTCCTTTGTCGAGGACTGCGAAATTTGCGTCAAGGTCAAACACAATCAAAGGCCTATAAAAGGACAATTGACCACCCGGCCTTTCCAAGCACCTTGGGCCCAGTTATCCGTTGATACCGTCGTCTCTCAAACACGAACAAAGGAGGGAAATTCTAATTTGATTGTCGTCGAGGATTTGTACATTCAGTATATCGAGTTATTCCCAGTTCGACATAGGACTGGTAAATCTGTGGTTAAAGCACTTGATGAGGTTTTCGATCTTTGGGGAACCCCAAGGTCAATTATTACGGATAACGGTACGTAGTACATAAATAAAGACGTCAAAGCCCTTTTGTTAGCGAGAGGCGTTAAATATATCACTGCCCCGTTAAGTCATCCCTAGAGTAATCCGATCGAGCGCGTTAATCGAACCATCAAGCCAATGATTTCTGCATTCACAAAAACCAGAACCATAGGGAGTGGGATGTAAATTTGTCGAAGATTCAGTTAGCTTATAACACTGTCCCGCATTCGGGCAGTAGAATATCGTCCTTCTTTTTGAATCACGGGCGCGAGGCGGTGGTTGTGCATGCTACAAATTCCCCTGAAAGTGTCGATAACTCCACCGTCAAGGACTCAATTGACGAATGGTCAGCGCGAATGAGTAAAATTGACGAATTTCATCACAAAATAGAAAATCAGATTAAGAAAAACTCTGACAAACGTTTGGCCCGGGTGAATGCGGATAGAGTCGAATCAGTAGAGGTGAAGGTGGGAACTGATTTCTATTACCCTAATAAAAAGTTAAGTAGTAAGGCAGATGTATATTCGAGTACTGGAGCTGAGACGAAAACAGCTCGAACTGTAGCAGAAGATTATCAATTTGAAGCTCCTGGAAGCTCCAGCAAAGCTACTGGAAGAAGCTCTACGGGACGCCAACAAACTCCTGGACAGCGGGTTTGACCCTACACCTAGTTGCTCGACAAGTGGGATCGAACTGAGATGGCCTACGTCAGAGGCAGCAGAGTCGTCAGTAAGCAGCGAAGCCCAGAGACTCTTGGACGAGATCAAAAACTTGTCTCCCCCCGAGTTGAAACTGATAAAGCCAACAAGAGTCACCCCCGCCAAATTACAGGCGGAAAATCTTCGACGGAATATGGTTCCAAATACCAGCCATCCAACAAGAAAATCGGAGGCGCATGGAAGGTAGTTGAAATCGACTGACAACTCCAAGGCATTGGTTGCTCCATCAGTGATAGTCCAGCCCCTACTCTTCGACAGAATCCCAAGCTTTGAAGACGTCCTTAAGGAGCTGGGCGTTCCACAGCTTGTCAACCCGCGAGGCGAAGAACAGCCTCTTTATTTGGCGGATTGCAGGATCGTGACACAAGCCCCACTTAAGGACATAATCAAGAAGAGGGCAGAAATTCTGATGAAGAAATTGGAGTCGACTAAAGTCGACCGTGAGACCCAAACCTTCGTCACCTACGTTGGGAAGCAACACGTCGCTGGTTGCGTGAACGGCAGGTCAAGGGAGCACCACTTCAAGGAGTGCCGTCTTCCGTATCGGCCTGGATTCTGCCGAGTTTGTGATGCGGACGGGTTCGACACTGCCGACTGTATTTACCCGCACGGAATCGAGCATGAGCAGGCCCTAGGAAGATGCCCAGGCTGCTCAAGGGATCTGGCCCTTTATTGCCCGGAATGTCCAGACTGCGACGTGCGACATCAAGGCCTGGTCGACTGGCTCAGGCTGAATTACGCAACCTGGCCGACATGGATGATTCCGTCCGACCATCAATACCTGGTCGGCGAAGGGGAGCAGGAACTTGAACGACGAGTCAAGGCAAGATTCAGTGACAGCGAAGACTACCCTAACAGGTGACGGTGAGGAGGTGAAAATCATCGTCCCGACCAAATACAAAAAGAGGTCAACGAAGTAATCGTCGATGGTTCGTCGAATTTAGAATTAGTTTCGACAGTAATTGTTAGGTCATGTTTAATCCTTTTTATTTAGACAGTTGTCAAAGTCATCTTTGTCAGTAATCGCTAGCGGTTCTTTATATCTTAGATTTAGTTTCGATAGTAGTTATGCTGTCAGAACATTTTAATTTTTCTTCACTCGACAGTTGTCGGAATTACCATTTTATTTTGTTTTATTAACATTAAGTTGTCGAAGTGTAGTTCTTTTGCCAAATTTAGCAGCACTATCGACCGGCATTAGGTCCTTGTTCGACTAAAGCCCCTATTGTTCTACCTTTTTTACATTAATAAACCTAATTATCGAACCAAAATAATTGCTAAGGAGATTCCAGAGATATATCATTTAAAGAAATTTTTGTATCAATTTCATGTCGTTAACATTGATTTACGGGACATGAAATTCAACTTTATATAAATCATATTGGATGAATTGGGTACTGAGCGATGTCTTATAACTATTGATCATTTATTCCTTTCCAGAATCACAGTTGTCGTATTCTCACTTTGACGTTACGGCTTGAAGGGGAAGAGTATGACAGGAGATTAATTGAAACAAAATAATGTTTGCAACACATGCATGAAAATGGCCATATTCCGTGTCCGTAAGGCGTACGGAAAATTGCGGATTCCTCTACTGTGAAAGTAGCGTGCGGGAATGTAACATTCCCGCACTGAATCCTTTACGAGCGCTTGTCTTTAGTTCGGGAATTAATATTTGTTAATATTTACACGGCATGTGAAACAATTACGCGGCGTTTCCCGGGCAACTCAACTGACCACATTTGTTTTCATGACGCTCATAAAAAGCTGTCAAACATCCGACCAATCGACATGAATATAGGTGCCAAACAAGTGAAATAACCTCTGTAATAGGGATGGGCGATTCTGAATCGATTCTTCGAAGATCGATCTTTTTCACTCTAAAGATCGATCTTTTGAATCGATTCTTTGCGAGTCGATTTTTTATTGGATCGATTCTTTACCCCCAGAATCGAAGAAGCGATTCTTTCATTTTTATTTATCTGTCCGTCCTATAGTTTCGTGAACACGGCGTACATTTTTATCTTCATTGCTCTTATAATTTTTTCTTTTGTGCCCCAGACTGCATCTCAATCTAAGCGCAAACGCAGCCTGCGCTCAAAATCTTTATTATCAAAGTTTCGAAATGGAATAGATCTCTTTTTCTATCCTTTATTGTTAGAACTGGAGTCCGAAATTTTTTATGATATAAAAGTTGCATTTGTAGGGAGCCGTCTAATACTAATACGGACTAGTATATTTGAGTATACTTTAGTAGACAATAGAACAATGGAAAATTATTTCCAATATAAAAGAACAAACATTTAAGCATTTTTCCTGGTTTACAAAGTTTTTTTGTGAAGACAGGAATAAACAGTGTCTAATTGTCGATGTTTAATCATTTTATTTGAAATTGAATAAATGTAATGATTTATAGGTAAATATAAACTATTTAGGACATTTTTACATCGATCTCAAAAGATCGATTCTTTCAAGATCGATTCTTCTGATTCGATTTTTTTGCTGAATCGATCTTAATAAATTCGATCCTGGATCGATTCACGAATCGATCTTTTCGAGAGAATCGCCCATCCCTACTCTGTAACAGAAAACGTGTTACTTGTCTATTTTGACGAACTCTCGGTTTTTTCTTGTTGTGGGGGCTTCGCCCCCCGAACCCCTCAGCAGGGGCTTCGCCCCCTGCACCCCCACCAGGGCTGCGCCCTGGACCCCTCGCGCCACCGACCTCCATATCGCATTTTTCATTGCATTTTCATGCATTTTTGCAAAAAATATCGTGTGTGACATGTGCTGGAAGACATTCCACTCGTGTTACAAACTTCACACTCTTGGAATGTTCAACTTCACGCACTTGTAACACAATGTACTATTAACACATCAAATACCATATACCCGTAGACGTCAAGATGAGAATGCTCATTTTGAAGTCGACAAATTTAAATTTGAATTTCGTCGGTATGTCATGTCTCTGGCTGTCCAGCGGCTTGAGTACCAGGCACGGGGTCTTGGGGCCTACGTGTGGGTCACGTGCGATGGCTTCGGCGGGACGTCAGACGTGAGGCAAGCCGGAAGCGTCACTTTTTCGCCAGACGCCCGACCGAACAGTAAAGTTTCGTATATTGTAACTGGCGAGAAATCGGTCTACGGACATTGTGCTCTCAATAATTGAAAACTCGACGAAACAGCGAAAATATTGAAATCGACGAAATTACTAATAGAAAGAATAAACGAGAATTAAAGGAATAAAATAATAAATTGATATCGACGAAGGGAAGTCAAGCCAAATTATGTATCTCTGGAATCTGTAGTTTTTCCGCTTATTATTGGGTTTCCGCGAAGAATCCTCCCTGTTGATTTCGTCCCCTGCTTATTGGTCTTATGTTTTATTCGCTTTATTTGCTTCCTTACTAGTTAGGAGTCAACTAGCTGGCGCTCGACATGTTTTATTTCACAGCAAATTTATTCAATTGAGCCTTGGCGGCCCCGACCCAAGCTGCGCCAAGTGAGGAATGAATTTTGGAGAAAAGTAAAGTGCAGAATTTTCATTATTATTAACCTCAAACTAGAATCCAAAATTGTATTCTGTCTCAAAATGTTCCAGTTTTGCAGAATACACTGCATTGTCAGAAGCAGTAACAGAAACCTTGTTTATAAAAAATTTGTTACAAGAAATGTTCAATGTAGAATTCGATAAACTAATTAATGTGTGCGAGGACAACTCTGGTGCAATTGCTATTGCAAATTTCGGGAATAATACGAAAAACTCAAAGTACATCGAAGCACAAGATCACTATGTAAATCAAAGTTACGAAAAAGGTATAATCAATATTGTGAAAATAGAATCAAGTTCAAACTTAGCTGATATACTAACTAAAAGTTTAGACAAAACCAAGTTCCTGAAAAATAGAAAAGCCTTAAATATAATTTAAATTATGAAAATGTAAAAGATCAAGGTTACTAATTTAATGAGGCGTGTTGCAATATAGAGATAAATGTAATAATCTTGATTGTATACCAAAAAGGGACATATCGCGCTACCTACCGGCTGATGATGATTTCGTGCAGTGAGACGATCTCGAGCGAACGTGAGCATACTGCGCATGCTTCACGTATATACTTTAAGCGTGTACTATACTGTACTTTCTGTACAATAACCTTCTTCTCTCTAAAGATCTCGGTGTGATGTAACGTGCCAAATTGGCGCTTTTTGTTTTTTTTTAATATGTTACAATATATTTTATAATTAACCTCAAGGTTTTATTTATTCATCCACGAAATCTGGAAATTACGGAGGAAGAATACTTACTTTCGGCGAGGAACTGGGCAGATGCGAGGAACTGTTACAACAATAATCCTTGTCCCAAACAGAGGAGGGGGGGGAGAGGTTGCAACAATGTTAAAAGCACCCCGATACTATACGACCCTGTAAGCCTAGAAGCAGGAGTGGTGAGAGGACTAAATTTCTGGCTCTAATACCCAAAGAAAGGGAGGACACGACGAAATAAACCTCCGAGAAAGCTACCAATTCCACGCCCCTTCTGATATGAAGCTCTAATGTATATTAGTGGTATACCTCTTTCACCTACTTGTAAGGAGTCTATGTAATGAGCCATTATTTTTCTCTTATCCAGTCAATACGCTTAAAGTGAAGTGTAGCTGTCAGCGTACTGTGCTCGAATGGTATTGACAAACCAATGCGATCTCTTATATCAATTTCGATCGTAGGAAAACCTGTGCTAAGAACTGGTATGTACTTGGGTGATGAAAAATGGGTGAATTGTGTTGTACCAAAATTGTAATCTGTTGTATCTAAAGAAACTGTACGTAAAAGTGGTGCTTTTACATCTCCCGTAACACGTGGTTCACAAATATTGCAGTAAATAAATCATTTATCCGGAAGAGCACTTGATAGACTAGGTGGGTGTCTAGCAATGTAGTCTTCAGTTTGAATTGGAATTAGATTCTCTGAAGCAAATCCAACAATACGTGATAATTTCTCACTAAGTACCAAAAAATGGTGATCACTCAGACATAGTTTTTCACACTGTTTTTGTATACTTACGAAACTACTTTTGAATTTGTCATATTTAAATTTAATATGTTGACTTAATTCTGGAATACTGTTTAGATTCTTTGAAAGAGACACAATATTTGCATAAAGACCGGCTTGAAAGAAATTCACAAGAGGTTTTTCTCCAAATAAGGGAAATTTCTTCATCCTTCTTCTTTTCTCTCAGAGCAATAAGATCTATTGCATCTTCAAAGTTATCCCCCATATTTTCATCAGTCATTTCATTTTTCCGCATACTGATAGGTACGTTATACTTCTGAAGAAGGTCAATACCTTTCGCAATGGATTTTCTATTTTTACTATTACCATCATATTGTGGATATTTATATCCTGCAGCCCCACTGTTCATAAGGACAATACGATTTTCAAATGAATGATCATGACTCACATGAAGGAATGTACGAGGTAGTTGTATTTTTGTGAGTGCCACGACCCACTGTCCTTGTAGACGAATCTCAAGTGGCAATTTTGTTATAAAATTGGAAGCGGTATTCTCGAGAAAATATTTCATCCTACTATTGCTTGGTAAAATAAGGTCAAATTGATCGATATTCGTTTTTACAAGTTTTTTAAATTTGAGGCTGGAATCCACGATCTAAATTTGTCAGGAAACCTACCTATTGGAGCAGAAATTGTTTTTTGTTTTCCTTGCCTTTATTCTGTAATATTTTTCCAATTTGAAATGCGTCCTCCTCAATGTTTTTGTTTTTGACAGCAGTCAATTTTTGTTCGTATTTCTTCTCCTGCTAAATCTGCAACCTTTCGTCCTACCCTACCTGTATATTGTCCCGCTGGACGCTTCAGTCTTACCAGCGTTTTGGATTTGGGACAGGCTTTACGACTGAAGAAACGGTGGCTTAAAAAAGAATAATAATCTACTATATTATCCCTATAGAATACATCTCTAAATATACCTAAGTGTGAGTGTTGTGTGCGTGTGTGCATGTGGTGGCGCGTGTGTGTGTGATTGCTTTCGACATTGATAAATGTAGGTGTGGTTTGTTTCGTGGCTGACAATACGGGAAGGTGTGATTTGTGGAGTGTATCTTATATTTTAGGTACGCAAGAGAGCTGGTTCGAGGTGCGCGTCCCGGAGGACGTTGTCGGGTTGCGGACCGAAGTGGAGGTCATAGAATTTCCCCTGCATCGTCCTCTGAAATCATACGGGAGGATACGGTACAATTGCAAGCGGGATATCGTTCGATTGCATAACCTAGTGGAACGGCGGTGGTTGCGGACCAGGGCTCCCTCCCCACGGTCGCTTCAGGCCAGGTTCGGGAGGAGAGGCTGGCCTGGCCTCGGTTCCCTAGGCGCGGGCCTTTCACTGGAGGTTTATACGACAAGTGGGGTTGATCGCCGCGGGTACGCCGATCAGAGTCACCAGATGCCGACGTACCCTGACCTTGACGGGTGGCCACACGAGCGCCTTACGACCACCGAGCGAGTCGGTCTCAACGAACGGGATGTACAGGTAGGTTATCGCGGGTAGGCCGGTCAGGGGTACCTGACGCCGACGTACCCTGGCCTCGCTGGGTACGTATGTATGGCGACGAGAGGAGTTGCACCAGGTGAGAGCTCCCCAATGGTGCTCGGTTGACCGCACCCGGCGAACTGCTGTTTCTCCGTCGCACGGTTAGGTATAAAGCCCGTCCCCGCGCGACGCGCCGGCGTACCAGATAATGGTTAGTGGAAGGAAGCGCGGCTTGGTTGCTTGGTGTGCTCATGCACCCGCGTATCATGTGACAGTGCGTGACAAATCTTTCAACTCATACATGTAAGGTGCTTGACTTCTTCCTGTAATGACCCGCCTTACAACAAACAATTCCTCACTCCAGCCAGACTGATAAACTTTCTCAAAGACACCTTTCTCACGACTGCTTCTAACATTGTCGTCAACACTGTATTTAGGCTTTCTTTTGGACTTTTTTCTTTACAAAAACGACGCTGAATTTTTTCTCGAGTTTTGGCTGAATTCGATAAATTAACGTCAGACGGTGTTATTCTGATACTAGAATGTCTAGCATTATTGTAAGCACTCACAATTTGTTGTAAAACATCAATATATCGTCGAGAATTTTTGTGTGTTAAATACCTCCACATACGTTCCTTGAATGTTCGGTTGGAACGTTCGAATAAAGCTGCTTTAACTTTAGAATGCCGCGTCACACGGAATTTTATCCCATTATCAGTCAGATATTTTTGAAAGGAAGCTTCTAAGAATTCTTTTCCTCTGTCTGATTGTAAACAGAAAGGAGTACGGTGATTACTTCTTTATAAAATACGTTCAAAAGAATTTTCAACCTCCAGTGTTGTTTCATTTCGAAATGTCTCAACACTGGTGAATTTACTTAAGATATCAATTATTACTAAGAGATAGCTATAATTATCGTTATCAGTATAAAAACGTTGCATATCTATTAAATCACATTCCTAAACCTCATAAATATTGGAAACTGTGTAATGAGCTCTTTGAAATCATTGTCGAATAGGCCTGTGTAAAGTAAAATGCGTCTTAAGATTACAGCCAATCAAGTACTTGTGTGCGAGATAATTTACCACGTGTAGCACTAGTTAATTTTCCTGCTCTGTTGTAGGAAGCAGAATGACCTGGATTGTAGTATACTCCTCCAAATAGCTTCATTGTAGGATAAAATATTGCCACTTGGTTAGCATTCCTGAAACAAATTGTACCTTCTCTTGACGGCTACTTCTTCTAATTCTACTGCGACTCCTCTCACGAATTGAATTATTAGGAGTTGTAAGAGCTTTATTTATTCTTGCCTCATCCTCAGTAGTTTCATCATCTGTTATGAAAGATTATTGGTTCAATCGGTAGTTGACGTCGCGCTGTGTCTGCTTAGCTCAAGTCTAATATTCATCATTTTAGACGAGCTCTCGCGGTATGCCAAGCTCCTGAAGTGTACGGACAAAGTGACTTCTTCCTGGAGGGTTGGCACGTTTTCCGTTAATAATCACTGAGCCATATTTATCCCATTCCATTGTGTCGGCAAAGTCAGGCTTTGTTAGGTGATTGTGTAATAATGTACTTTTAGATCGAAAAGATTTAGGTACAATAGGTATAATATCCTTTACAGGCATAAACTCATGGGAATCATTACACAGCCAAACAAAAAAAATCGTTTTCGGGCCTTCCAAATAGAAATTCTACTAGTTTCTATACGTATACTTCGACCAGGAGTTTTCAAACATTGCACTATGTATCATCCTCTATACGGGTCTACATGGGTGTACCAGTATGAAATCTATATGGAATTCCAAACTTAAAATCTACTAGTTTCTATATGGAGACTTCTTGCAGCATTTTGTAGATATCTCGCTATGTCCCGACCTCTATACGGATCTACAGGGATGTAACCAATACGTAATCTATATGGCATTCCAAACAGAAATTCTACCAGGTACTATATGTATACTTCGAACATGTATACTTCGAACATGTTTCCCTTCAACGATACTACTGCTACTACTTGACACATTCGTCATTAGAGCTATGCGATCTTCCATTCGATCAGGCAAATTGTGACTTACATGAAGAAATGTTCTTGGAAATTAAATTTCTGTAAGACCAACAGCCCAACGACTCTGCAAACGAATTTCGTGCGGTACTTGTGTGGTAAAGCGAGTTGTAGTATTGTGCGAAAAATACTTCATACTGCTATTTCTCGGTAAAATTAGGCGAAATTGATCGTTATTCATTGTAAATTTTTTAAATCGTTGGCAGGTATCCAAGAATTGAATTTATCATTATATCCCTCTACTGATTTGTACGTAATCAGAGACCTTATATTTAGGCTTTTTACCACGTAGGCTTTTCTACCGTACTTTCTTTGAATATTTAATCGGGCGTGTGCTGCGTTTCCCAAAGTCAGCTCTGCTGATCGCATTCCTATTCTGAAAAGTCGTGCGTTATTATAGCCATGTACAAGATGTTGCAAAACATCAATGTAACGATGAGTATTACTATGAGTAAAATAACGCCACATACGTTCTTTCAGTGTGCGATTAAATCGTTCGACTACAGAAGCCTTAACATTTGGATCACGCACAGCACGAAATTTTATACCTCGTTTTTATAAAAAATGTTAAAAACCTACACCTAGAAATTCTTTTCCTCTATCGCTCTAAAGGCAGATGGGAGATCGCTTTCCACTTTTCTCGAGAATACACTCAAAAGCCCTTCTCACTTCATTCATAGATTTATCTTTAAGAGGCTCAATCCAAACGTATTTACTCAGCACGTCAATCACGACCAGTAGATACAAGTATCCATCGTTTGAATCTTTTAAATCCTTCAAATCAACTAAATCTGTTTCCCATAAATCATCTTTATTTGATATATCGTAATTTGTTCTTCTGAAACGTCGATGAGTGGATACGTGTAGATTATATGAATCTTGACATTTTAACCACTCCACCACATTTGCACGTGAGACTCTTCCATGCACAGCTTTTGCGAGTTCCTTAATGCCAGCGTAAGAGGCTTCATGGGATAAGTCAAAATAAATTTCTTCTAACAATTTCATAGTTTTAGAAACAAGATTTTCCACTGATTACTACTTCTTTTCCTCCCTTGAGATTTAGTCGACCATGTACTGCCAGGTGTTGCTCGCTTCCTACTTCTACCTGGAGTTTCAGTGATACTTGTGTATAACTCTTTACCACTAATACTGCCTTCGTCGTCTTCTGTCATTAGTAAATCATAAAGTCTAGATGATTGTTTGGCACTACCCCGACTACCTGTCTCTCTCGGAGAGATTATATTTTCTTTCCAGTATTCTCTGTTTCCAACAATCTGTCTAGACATGCCGATTTCACGAAGGATCATGGCAAACAGGCTTATTAGATCACTAATATTTGCATTTTTTACAGATCTACCATCTATAAAGAGAGAACGATGAGAATCCCATTTTACACGTTTTCGTAAATCTGGTTCACAAAGTCGTTGAACTAAAACAATTTCTTCATTTTTAAAAATTTTTGGAATAGTTGCAATAATATTATCAATATTTTTGAAATGATCTTCCCCCTCATCATCATCATTATCATTACTATTGTTCGCAAAACCTATTTTCATATCTCTTTGATTATCCTGCTCTTTATTCGGTTTTTTATGCTTTCATGTTTTCTGGGTGAAAAATAAAATTTTTTGTAAAACTTGTTGATACATTTTCCGTTTTTCTCACTCATCTTTCAAGAATAGTGAATTTAATATTTGACTCGTTTCAGCATCGAGTCTGGTAATAATATTACATGGAGTTTGGGTCGTATTTTTGAGATTGAGAACTTTGTAGTTAGCACTAGAAAATATATTATCTACAGGATTCATCGAAGAAGCGTGCGCTTTCCTATTTCCAGCATTAGCCTCTGATCCGAAACCTTGTTGTAGAAATTTTTCTACCTGCTCGCTCGGCACCAAAACCATCTTTCTCGAATGTTCCATAATTTCTAATAAAATGGAAAAGAGATTCTTACTCTCGTGAATTAGCTAAGCTGAAAATATTTGAGAGCAGACTACCGATAACTGGTGCGAGTAATAAAGGTAAATATCCACCCTTCTGAATGATAAAGAGTTTTATATTTTTCCAAGTACCCTTCGATTTTTCCAATTTTCTTAAAGTATGTTTATGCTTTTTTAACTTGTGTTTTTCATGTGTTTTCAAAGGTATATTTCCTGCCAAAATATTTAACGCGCACTCGCATATACATTTTACTAGTTTTGTATTAGCTGTGCTCAGAATCGCTTTTCGCTGATTACGATCGAGGCGACAGAGTGCATGCAATGCTGCTGTTTTTTTCACCAATGTGTTTACGTGCACTGGGCGCCATTACAGACGTACAACTGGTATCTGATCGACTCGAGCACCTCCTTTTATATTTTCAACAGGTATGTACACATATGAAGACCCATCAGTTGGAAAAATATTTGTTCTAAAACGACAATTATCGGATGTAGACTTTTTTAAATCGAGAAGAAAGTAACCGTGAGGTTTAGATGTCGCATCCTGATAAGTCTCCTGTAAGATACGAGAATTTTCTGGATATATTTGTCAAGCAAGATGTTGAAATTGAGCACTCTTCAAACATTCTTCAATTTGAACAACTAAAAGCCTTCACAACCTGCTCTTGAGACCCTATCTTATTTTACCTGAGCCAGGATATTAAGGGGTAACACCACTCTAGAGGCCGTTAAGAAGACTAACTTTGTGAATTATTTTTGAGAATATTAAAAAGGGAATAGGATTTTTTTTAAAGTGGGCGTTTAAGCATATATTGAAGTATGGAAAAACCTTTTTTTGTTTACATTTCTATACAAAATGGCGCCGATGCAGCTGATTTTGCGAAATGCCTTTTTTTAAAACGTCTCCACGAGCGGACGGATTACTTGAAAAGTATGAGACCTGGAACGAAAATCAACAAAAAAAATATATAAATCTATATACCATTGGCTAAGGTACTACGTAGGGTGTTTTGTTTGAATCCAATTTTGTGAAAATGGCGCGACTTTGAAAAAAAATCGATTTTTCGCCAAAAAAAAGGCTGTCAATTGTTTATAAAATTAAAAGTCTACGTAGTACCTTGAAGAATGTAATTGTGAAGCTACTGTCCAAATTTGAAGTCAATCCGTTCGCTGATGCCCAAGTAATCTGTGATGCCTGCACAGACACACCCACACTATTTGTAATAGAAATCAGCGCTCCCTAGTTGACACTTAAGGAACCCTAATAACCTCCTGATGAGCACTTTACCATTTCGACAGGTAAAAGAAATATAAAAGCGTTGGATCCGAGTGCGCTGCTGGAGCACTCAGTGCACGCTTCGAGGCGCTTCGGTGAAATAAAGATTTCGACCTGTTCAAATTTTTTTTGCAATGGGACCAAGTGCACATTGTTTTTAGGCCCCTAAAGTACTCGCATGCAAGGAGGGTTTAAGAAAATAGAAAGAATATCATATTAGATGAAAGAATTTTTTATTTCAGTTTCAGAAAAATGGTTGCAGATAATAGTTTCAAAATTTGTATAATAAACTCTTGTTCTATTTCCATTTAAAATGCAGACACATGCCCTCACATATTACACACACAATCACAAATACACAAACACGAACAGAAATATACACGTATACACATACTTATGATCGATGATATTCAATGTAGAGTTGCATTTTCGACCATTAAAATGTATACAATTTATCGTTGGAATTTTTCCCTAGCTATTGTTTGTAAATATGAAAAAAAAAATTTCTTCAAAAGAATTATTGCAAAACATATGACAGCCATATTCTTAAATTAAATAGGTGGACAGAAGGTACCAAAACACTTTTTGATTGTCACTAGTCTTTCTTTGATATTTTACGTAGATTATCTTTCATTTCGTTAGTAATTTGAGTGTTTAAAATACATGTTATTTCTCCGAATACCTGTTCAAAATGTCAATTTACAAAGGAGGGTACCGAAAATTGGACCCCTCGCCCCCACTAATGAGACTGGTACCAAATGAAAGCTCTTTTTGAGTAGATCAAACTTTACAATGGGCACAACGTTGTAGAATTTAGCCTTCATACTGTTTTTTGCCATTCAATTTCAAAACTCACACATAAGATTAAAAATAATATGTGGGGCGGAATACGTCAAAAATCCCCCCCTTAAATTAATGGTTCTCTTTTATAGTGTTGTAGCTTGGCTGAATTAGAATCCTAGTGGACGTTTATTAATTCACCAGACCATAGGTCCATTTATCAAGCGATTGTCAATATACAAGAGCCTGAAGTTTTTACATTTTCAGGTGCTTTTTCACCTTCACGTTAGTGTAACTTGTTTTAGGAATATACGATCGTACATTCGAAATGAAAACAAAAAACTGTTATGATAGCCTAAAAGAACATGAAAAGACCTTTTCAAAACACTGTAATAAAAGTACAATCGTATATTCCTAAAAGAATTTACACTAACGTGAAGGTGATAAAGCACCTGAAAATGTAAAAACTGCAGGCTCTTGTATATTGACAACCGCGTGATAAATGGACCTATGGTCTGGTGAATTAATAAACGTCCACTAGGACTATAATTCAGCTAAGTTTCAACGCTATAGAAGGGAAACAATCATTTTATGTGGGGACACTTGACGCATTCTGCGCCACATATTACATTTACTCTTAGTGTGAGTTTTGACATTGAATGGCAGAAAACAGTACGAGGGCTAAATGCTACAACGTTGTGCCTATTGTAAAGTTTGATCTATTCAACAAGAGCTTTCATTTGGTACCAGTCTCATTAGTGGGCGCGAGGGGGCCAAATTCCTATTATTTTCGGTACCCTCCTTTGCTGGCAATTTGGTCTTTAGTTGCTGTTTAAAGTACTCAAATTTAACATACACAATTTGATGCACAAATTCACTGGATGGCTTGTGTATTTTCTCCGCTAAAAAATAAGCACTCAATTCTTCCACAAAAATACCAAGAATCAGAGGTTGACGAGGTGAATATTTTTTATTTCGGTTACACTTTCAGATGATGACATATCTGCAGGGCAAATTCATTTATTTGATACATTTTTCACTATCAAATCTTGTGAGGCTTCACTGTGGTTGACGGTAGATTCCATCGTCTGACTTGGAGACTGCGACATGTTACATGTTGAAATTTTCAGAGTATAACTGTCTAGATGTGACTTCACATTTGTTCAACCAATAAGAATACCTTTAACGAGAGAGAGAGAGAGAGAAGCGCATGGCTGAGATATATATCTCACGCATGCGTTTTAGCCTGATTCACATACGTGTGAATAGGGAAAAATATAGCGTGACATTGCGCATGAGCACCCACAATTAACGCTAAAAATAAAATAGTAAATTACACAACAATTTATTAAAATAATATGGATGAAATCCATTTCAAAAAGATTATCATGATTTTCTAAAGGAATGCATATTCTAACGTTTTGAAAGCAAGAGATTGTTATCATTAATGGCAATGTAATACAGATAAATAAAGAGGGCAGCGATGCTGTGAAGCGAGACATTCTGTAGAAAAACTCTTACAACCCTGCTATGGTGGTGTAAATGTTTGTTTGCTATTCAGATAATACTGAATCGTTTAAAAAAAATTTTGAATTCAATGTACAACTGCTGCAAAACGCTTAGGATATTATCCTTCGTGTGCAAACTCAACGAACGATTCTGTGTCCAAATACATATAGCAAGCACGCCTCGAATTCTATAGCGAGACTGTTAATCCGCCTCTCTAGGTACCTGTTGTACGAAGCTGGGTCAGACTGCCGTCAAGACGACCACATCGATGATGATGATCATAATGCTTCTGTTGTATTACGCGAGGCAAACACAATGAAGATTGCTAGCTATTTACTGTGCGTATAGTCTCCTCAAATATTCACCAGGCTGGCTGTTGTTTTGCCTATATTTTGAGATTTTATCACTTAAGGGTAAATTTTGACGATGGTTCCCATGAAAATTGGAGGTGTGGCAAAGCATCTGATTGGGCAGGTGGCAATTTCCAATAGGATTGAAGATGATGCTGATGAGGACATTCCGCAACAAAGAACAAATATTATGAAATTAGAACGTGCAAATAGTAAGTCGTTAAAAGTATGTAAACTTTAGATGAATGAATTTGCAATACATTTTACTTCATATTTTTCACTCGTAATTGTTTATGTTGTCCGGTTTGGGTCGTATTTCGAAACTCACTTTAACCTAGCTTTGACGAATGACGTAAATTTGACAACAAAGACAATAGCATGTTAAGAATAAAAGTAAAATGTTAAATTATATACATGATCGAGCGACATGTATCCGATTATGTCGTCTTATAACAATAATAATGGTAAATTATATATAATTTATTTTTCATTATTAATTAATGATTATTCCAATAACTATTCAATTATTATTTAGAGAAGTTGTAGGCTCCGGAAGCTTCGATCATGATTCCTTAAAGAAACCAATCCCAAAGCTACTGGAGCGTGTACGTCATCCGATTCTGCTCCTTCTGTCCTAGAAGGTAAGCAAGAGCGGGAAATTTACGCGTGATAACATCGGGCAACACTGTTCCCTGGAGTCAGGTCTCTAGCCGCGGATGACCTTACGCGGCGGACAAGATAGTTGGAGATGAAGGTTTCACCTCTGGATACTTTGTTAGAGCTACCAATCTTTGTAGAATTTGAGAGGAACAGTGTTGACGGACCAGATGGAGTGATCCCAGGAGAACAGCCTTTTGCATCCGGTTCGCGATGAAATGAGCCTGACGCTGGCAAGCCGGAATCTTGTTGAGTTGGCTAATAAATCAAGCTTTCATACCTCCAAGGCAGCCGATTATGAGAATTATAAGATGGACTTTGTAGCCTTGGTACAGCCTACTCAGCTCGAAAAGAAGTGCTTGATATTTCGCCTGTTTTTCGCCCTCCTTTGCCGTGATATTACCATCGGCTGGTGCCGAGAATTCAATCACGTAAATGATCTTGTTCTTCTATCTTGGAGGACAATGTCAGGCTTCGTAGCACTGATACGTTGAGTGGTGGAGAATGAGAAATTCCAGTAGATCTCACACTGATCATTCTCCACAACTGACTCGAGTTCCCCCTGGGCGTATAGCAAGACGGGCAATGGATCAACACCATAGAAATGCCTAAGATGGTAATACAACACTTTTAGAGCTGCATTGTGTCTCTCTATGTACGCGCAGCGTGCATATTTAGAGCATCCACTGAGAACATGTCCAAGTGTTTCGGGCTCTTGCTTGCACGCTCGGCAGTTGGTATCCCGTACAGGCATATTCATTATGCGCTCGCGGTAAACTAAGGTGTCTATGACGCCGTCTTGACAGGCAAAAAGAAATCCCTTGGTCTCCGATCTCAATCCAGCAGACTTGATAAACATGTTGGACAGACCCATCGAGAGCTCTTCTCTACGTAGGATGGCGTAGAACTTACCATGGAGGGGCTTCTCAGCATGTTCTCTTAGTAGGAGCGTATGTTCTGCTTCCTGTATACGACTTTTGAGCACCAGAGGTGTTAGTGATGCTAGGCCATGTGTAATGCTGCTGGAATCAAATGGGAGGTCAAGCTCCTCTGCGGCCCTATCTGCTGCATGGTATGGAAACACCGCAGCATTGGCGACTTCATTTTGATGTACGAGTCGCATGAGGGAATCCGTGCTTTTGAGAACTGAGCAGGCTGTAGCCAGAACCGTTCTTCGATGAAGACACTCTAAGCTTAGCAATCCTCTACCCCCTTTATCGCGAGGGAGATATATTCGAGGTACGGAAGATCTAGGACGAAGACTTCGTTGTATTGTCATCATCTTGCGTGTGCTTCGATCAAGTTGTTTTAACTCATTGACGTTCCATTTTACTGCACCAAACGTGTAGAGCAGTTTAGGAACGGCGAGCATATTGGTCGCCTGGATCTTATTCTTTCCAGATAATTCGGAAGCCCAAATTTTTCTGAGAATTTGGCGATACCTTTTTCCAAGGGCCGTTTTCAAGTTATGCACATTTTGGGTTTCCGCTTGCGGTATTCCAAGATATGTATATGTTTCTCCAATACCAAGATGTTGAATGGTATTTCCGCCTATGAGCTGAACATCCTGATCGTCACTGGATGATGTAGTTTCTAGTCTTCCTTGGTGTAGGTGGACGCAAGCACACTTGTCCAGTCCGAAGCTCATGCCAATCGCTTTAGAATACCTATTTACCGCATCTACAAGGATGTTAAGGTCCTTTTTTGAGGAAGCAAAGAGTTTAAGGTCGTCCATGTATAAAAGGTGGTTGACCTTATATTCTCTTCTGTTCGGCGGGCCACATAGGTATCCAGAGCTTTTGCCTCGGAGCACAATAGATAGAGGCAAGAGGGAGATGCAGAAAAGTATCGGACTTAGAGAGTCTCCTTGAAAGACGCCCCTCTTATATGTGACAAAGCTTGTAGTCACTTGTCTTTTGTCAAATGTTATGACAAATCTTGTCCGCCACAAGAGCATAAGCTCTTTTATGCATCTCACTATTTTTGGATGCACCTTCATGCACTCAAGGAGCTTCATAAGTAGCTCATGGTTCGTATTATCGAATGCCTTACGGTAATCAATCCAAGCCATGGACAGATTGCGTCGATACCTGATCGAGTCCTTGGTAATACACCTGTCTATTAACAGGTTCTCCCTGCAACCTGCCAGCCCTCTCTTGCATCCACGTTGTTCGACTATTACACTCCATACCGGCTCGATAGATGTCAATATCCTCTCTTTGAGGATGCCAGTGAATAGCTTGTAGCTGGTGTTTAAACAAGCTATGGGCCTGCAGTTCTTTGGACATGACAAATCTCCGGCCTTAGGGATCAATACCGTGCGTCCTTCCACTAGCCACTGCGGGACGGGTTGTTCTCCGTTTAAGAAAGTAGTAAATATACGAGCTAGATGTTGGTGCGTAGAAGTAAACTTCTTCCACCAAAAGTTGTTGATTTTATCTGGCCCTGGCGCCGAAAAGTTCTTAGTTCTAGCGATAACTTTCTTCACTTCTTCAGCAGTAATTAGTGGACACTCTTCCTCTGGATCTTGTAACCTTTGCCTTTGACAAAAGTTACGAAAGAGTGATATATCAGAAGCGTCTTCATTTAGCTGATAAGTATCTCCATATACTTGCTCCCAGAAGACTTGAATCTCTTCTCGACTAGGCGGATTTTTAACTACACATGACGCTTTATTGAACAGACGGGAAGGATTAGTAGGAAAGGTGGAATTTTCCAGAATCCACTTAACTCGCCGTTCAAGGCGCTGTTTCGCTGTTGAAAGAGATCTTACTTTTTGCGTCCAGTGCTGCTTGATGGTCGACAGTTTACACTTGTTCAGCCTGTGATATGCTTTCCTCAAGTTTCGAGCAAGTGCCCTAACTTTTGGAGTGAACTTTTTATTTGATGTTATGTAGCTAATCACGCACTGAACATTTGATGCATGCCATCTCGCCGTTTCAATTTTGAACTGAAGCTGTGCAATACGCTCGCGTGTCTTACTCAGACGTACCGAAGTTTCGTTACTTCTATCGTCGCTAAGCAGGGAGACCGCCTTCTCGTAAACTACACAGTTCAGATTCCAGAGATTAACATCTTCGGGGAGCAAATCGCGGAGAGCAGTATTAGCTCCAGCTAATTTGTCCATCCTGAGGAAGACTTTTTGGTGGATAGATCTCCTACTTCTCATGTTGACATTATCGGCTATCTACAAAGGTGGTCTTGCTGGAACGGGTGGAATGTTTGCTGGAGGATGTTGCTCCTCTTCCTGTTGATAAACAGCTTCATATCCGTTTTTTCGCAAGAAGGATACCTGATCTCTTAAATACTGAGGCGTTTTATGAGCATATTCCGGGTGCATATTGCCCCAACGGTCATGTAACCTTTTCATGAATCCTCTCCGCGCCGGTGAGCTTCTTTGCCAACAGGTAAGAAGGTCCCTCCTGAGTTGGTCCGACCATTTAAATCGATGTTCTCGCGTTTGTCCGGGGTAATTGCCTGGTCGTCGCCTCGGTTCGTTCCTATTGCCACTCCCAACTGAACCATGGCCTCCATCCGAGAGAGGTCTATTGTGGGTGGCACTGCGCGATACTTGTGTCGTAACCGCATAATTCGTTGCATTGGGGAGTTAGCCCAAAGCAACGCGGCTGACTGCGAGAGCAGGAGCTCTCGGGCGATGGGGTGATTGATAATTAATAATTAACGATAATTTTATAATGATCAACAATAATTGATAATAATTGATTGATAATTAATAATGATTAATTAATTATCAATAAGAATTAACTAATTATAATTATTCAGTTCTGCTGGGACCTTGGTAGTAAGCAGACGTGTTTGTAAATATCTCCGACTTCCTGATCACTGGGTTTTGGTTTGTCCTTAAGTGTCAATTCAAATAGGTGTTGTGATTCTGTTAGTGCATTAAAAGTGCTTTGGGAATCGTGCCCTTGAAGGGATATTTTCTGTCTGTATAATTTATACAGCAGCGTTGCATCTGAAGTTCAACAGTGCCTTCAAGCGATAAGCGGAAACATGGAGAGTAGTGTAGCGGATGCGTTAAACAATCTTAAAAAGTCCATCGATACCTTAACGGCCTCGCATGATGAGCTCCGTGAGGATGTGCAAGGTGCCTGTAAGGTTGCAATGGATGGTCAGAAAAGGATTAATTCATTAACGGAGGAAGTTAACATTATCTCGAAGAACGTGGACTCGATCGATCGCATGACTAGAGCAAACAATATCAACATTTTTAACTTGAAGGATGAGGATGAAAACAATAGGAACCTCTTCAAGACAATAACACCAGTTTTCCAGAAAGCTATGCTTGAAATTCCAGAGGTAGCCATAGCAGTCGTATACCGGCTGAGGAAAGTGAAAGCTGAACGCCCCTTATAGTTAAATTTGTTGCGTCGCGATGGTTAAGGATGGTTTTCTCGAAGATAATGGAATTTAAGAAGCAGGAGCTTATGGTTGCAAACGACCGTACGATGCAGGAAAGATATCAGAGAAGGAAATTAATTCTTCAATCAACCAGCTTGAAAAAACTGGGAATTAACTCGATAATAAAGGGAAACAAAAACTTTGTGGATGACAAGGAGATGTGCAAAGAGGAGGTGGACGCTTGCGTTCAAGGAAGCAAGAGTAAGCGAGGAAAGTAGGACGAGACACGGGAAGAGGAAGAATTTGATGATTCCGGCAGGCAGGTACATAAAACAAAAAGAAAAGGACGTCTACTCAATCGAGATATGGCAGGTAGAGAAGCATCCAATAGTATCCACGATACATATATTAGTTCCGCTAATGCAGGTCCTCGTCTCGGGCAAACTCTGAAAACGGATAAGGGCAAGTACTTGCTGGAACAATCCTCTAAACCTAAGGATGTGTAGCAGCCAGACCTTCATCCTTGAGTTCTATGCAATCAGCATCCACCTGCGCATATTCCATTGTGGGGTACTACGGAGAAGCTAGGCAAGGCTGGTCCAGTGATTATCTTCTGGAATATCCATGGGTTCTCAAATCTAAAAGACCTCAAGTCAGTGTACAACGAGAAAAACATCATCTGTGTTTACGAGACATGGGTACCATCTTCGATCATAAATACGTCTGCATTTACGGAAGACATGCTTCAATTCATCTCGCCAGCACGGAGAGAAGCATCAAAAGGCATAGCGATGGGTGGGATAGGTATTTTTTTATGCAAAAAAAATTATTTTGCTAAGTTGTTGTTATCATCTTTACAATATATTTTTATATTAGTCAGAACCTCATCCGTTGAATTCATACTGGGAGCAGCTTACGTTTCTCCGAGCACTGATATTTCTTACTTTTTAGAGAATTTTAATGCCGTCCTTTTCTCACTTAATACCTCATACCCTTCTTTACCTATGATTATCAGAGGCGATTTTAACTGTAGAGTGGCTCATTTTAACCAACTAGACAGGAGTATAATTTCCAGCAATTTATTGCTTTCGCATGAAAGGTTTTTTAAACATTCCTTCACGAATTTTAGAGATTAGAGTTTAACCAATTTTATGGAAACCAACAAATTCATGTTATTGAATGGAAGATCGATAAGTGACTCCCCGGCACAGTTTACATTTGTCAGCAGAGGGGGGAGAAGTATGGTTGTTCTGGCTCGGGTCTCTATGAGCGGTATGTCAATAGTAAATGACTTTGAACTGTTGCCGATTGTAACCATGTCAGATCATCTCCCGATCATCCTACAATTAGGTGACTTTAATAGGGAGTCACTCCATATGCAATTAATAGTGCCGGGGTTGGTCAGAATAATGTTTGACAGATCGAAAGCTGAGGAATTTACAGGGCGTAAGAGATGGAAAGACGAAGTAGCGATGACAGATCTGTGTTTGGAGGAATGAAAGAGGAGCTTAAGAATAATAGATGCATTGTTTACAGAAATAAGAGGTGTTTTGATGGTGAATGTCAGGAGGCAAAGCGTAGCATTGGGAAACCTTTTAAAAAATGTCGCGAAGAGTATCTTGCCGCGTTGATGGTCTCCCCGTGAGGCAGATATTCAATAAAAATTATGCATTTGTGGTCCCAGAACACGGATGCCGTGATTTTTTTTGCTGAAATTGTGGTTTTGAATTTCCTGATGGAGGGTGATAAGGTGCGGCGCCATTGTGCATACTGCCTCTTAGTTCCAGGCGTGTAGTGGGCAACCCAAGTTTTGTCTCCAGTAACAATAGAGTAAAGAAAATCATGGCCTTCGCGTTCGTAGCGCTCCAAAAAATCTTTGGAGCTCTGCACTCGTTTCAACTTGTGCTGTTCTGTCAGCTGTTTTGGGACCCACCTCGCAGACAATTTCCGATATCCGAGAGTTTCTGTGATTGTCTCGTGTAACAAGGATCTAGAGATTTGCGAAAACATCGCAGAAAGTTCACCTAACGTCAATCTGCGTTCGGCACGGACCGCAATCTCGATTTTTTCCACAAGTTCGTCAGTCACAATTGAAGGTCTTCCGCTCCTCTGATCGTCATGCACGGAAGTGCGGCCATTTTTAAATTCGCGACACCACTTGTACACACTCTTACGATTCATAGCTCCATTACCGTAAACAGTTTTCACCTCATTACAAATTCAATTGGAGCATTTCCCTTCACAACGAGGTAGCGAATGACGGCGCGAATTTCGCACTTGGCGGGAGATACGATCGACATTTCGCGCGAGAGATGCTACGGCGTCAAGAGTTTTCAACACAATAACCTATGATTGGTCTCGTTTTGAAGGGGAGGGGTCAGGCTACGCGGCAGTGTTGCCAACATGTCGAAAAAGTATTCCCTACAGCTGTGAGAGTACCAGTACACGTACTTTCTGAACGTGCCTCGTACTTGGTCCTTATTCCTTCTCTATATTTATTAGCGATTTAGAAGATTTCTTACAAAGACAAGGTTGGAGAGGAATCAATTGGAGGAACAGATCAAAAGTGAACACGGAGAAAAGAAAACTTGTAATATTATCAAAGGTAGAAACGATTCCGTTGATAAATTTTCCTCATTCAAATTTGGAGAGGAAAAAATCGACGTGTCCGATGAGTACCCGTATCTTGGGGTATGTATACCATTAAGCCATTTCCCTTTCGGGGTAGGCGTGACACTACCCGATTCGGGTAGTGTTTCTAGGTGGATAGTTTCTTGTAGTACAGAACTACAAGTATGGGCTCACCACACCCACGACACGCCAACAGCACGCAATTAGTAGTATTCCCGAACGGTCACCCATCCAAGTACTAACCGCACCCAACACTGCTCAACTTCAGTGATTTAACGAGAACTGGTTTTTTCAGCGTGGTATGGCCGTTAAAAATAAAAATTTCCGAAATCAGTGAAAAAACGGAAATAAATTTTGCATTATACTAAAAAAACAGCGCTCTGCATTGAAATCTTACTATTTACTAGTAAAATAATAGTTTCAAACTGAGAAATCAGTCTTCAAAAGTAGGGTAACTTGGACCAAGCATATTTTGAATATCATACATTTTTATTAAATTTTGACAAATTGTACTTCTACCTTATTCATTTACGAATCCGCGCATACCACATACGCTATAGTTGTTAAGAATGGTTATACATATTGTTATATGTATGTATAATGTTATACAGATTGTTTCACAATATAATCGATATTCAGTGAAAATTTGGAATGAAATTTTGCATAATACTACAAAAAAAGCGTTTTGTATTGAAATCTTACTTTTTACTTGTAAAATAATAGTTTCAAACCTATAAATTTGTCTTCAAAAGTAGGGTAACTTTGAACAAGCATATTTTTAATGTCATTAAGATTCATTGAAATTTGACAAATAGTCCTTCTACCTTATTCATTCACGAATCCAGGCATATCACATACGGATTGCAGGGTACATTGGTCATCACAAAAGCAGGTAAAAGTCGATCTTCTGCAAGGTGTACTTACTTATCTGAGCCCGAGACATCGCAAGGCCTCACTATTGTCTGTTACAGTTAGAAGTGTAGCCAAAAGTCAAAATTTATTGACTCTGTAGTAATCCACGAAATTTACAATTTATTCTGATCTCTGAGTCACTAAGTGAAATATGTCCTTTTACGAAGAATTGTACACGACACGTATTTCTGAGATTGAATGACGAGATACGACAAAAAGTAAAACATTATAATTTGCTCCTCTTCCAAGACGCGGGCAGCACATAAACTTCTTTCGTATATATTTACCATTTGAGACTTTTTTGGGCAAAATATGTGTGTACATATGAAAACTAGCTGCCTCTTATTTTCTTATCTTTTATAATGCTTACGAATTTTTATAGCGGATTCGAAATTATCACAATGAAATGTTTCAATTATACGAAAATTCAAGTAGAGTATTTTTCAAAGTTCTAACTTTATTTCGACTTCTTGCTGCTATAATTTACGTCAACCCATTGTTAAAAATTATAACGTATGTGGTATTCCTGGATTCGGAATGAATGAGGTAGAACGACGATTTGTCAAATTGTAATGAATGTTAATGACATTAAAGATATGCTTCGTCAAAGTTACCCTACTTTTGAAGACTAATTTCTCGGTTTGTAACTATTTTTTTACAAGTAAAAAGTAAGCTTTCAATACAAAACGCTTTCTTCGTGATACAATGCTTTTGCATTATATATTCAGTGAGAATTTGGAATGGAATTTTTTTCATTCCTAATTTTCACTGAATATCGATTATATTGTGAAACTATCTCAACGATTTCGATTAGACAAGAATTGAAGTAAAGTATAATTTTCAAACTTTCAAACTATTTCAACTTCTTGCGCCGTTATAATATGTACAACCATTGTTAACAATTATAGCGTATGTGGTATGCCTGGATTCGTGAATGAATAAGGTAGAAGGACTATTTGTCAAATTTCAATGAATCTTAATGACATTGAAAATATGCTTGTTCAAAGTTACCCTCCTTCTGAAGACCAATTTATCGGTTTGAAACTATTATTTTACAAGTAAAAAGTAAGATTTCAATGCAGAACACTTTTTTTGTAGTATAATGCAGAATTCATTTCCAAATTTTCACTAAATTCGGAATTAAATAAGGTACAAGGAATATTTCTGAAAGTTCAATAAATATTAATGATATTAAAAATGTTCTTTGTCAAAGTTACCCTACTTTCAAAGACTAATTTCTTGCTTTGTAACTATTATTTTACAGTTACAAAGTAAGATTTCAATACAAACCGATTTTTTTCTACTATAATGAACAAGTTAACTCCAAATTCACATTGAATATCGAATATATTGTGAAACTATCCCAATGAAATGTTTCGATTAGACGAAAATACAGCTAGAGTATTTTCAACATTTCAAACTTTGTGTTTCAACTTCTTGCGGCTTTATAATATGTATAACCATTGTCAACAACTATAGCGTATTTGGTATGCCTGGATTCGTAAATGAATAAGGTAGAAGAACTATTTGTCAAATTTCAATGAATCTTAATGACATTAAAAATATGTATGGTCAAAGTTACCCTACTTTTGAAGACCAATTGATTGGTTTGAAACTATTATTTTACAAGTAAAAAGTAAGATTTCAATACAAAACGCTTTTTTTGTAGTATTGTGCAAAATTTCATTCCAAATTTTCACTGAATATCGATTATATTGTGCAACAATCCCAATGAAATGTTTCGATTAGACGAAAATTGAAGTAAAGTATCATTCTCAAACTTTCAAACTTTATTTCAACTTCTTGCGGCTTTATAATATGTACAACTATTGTTTACAACTATATCGTATGTGGTACGCCTGCTTTCGCGAATAAATAAGGTAGAAGAACAATTTGTCAAAAATTAATAAATATCCATGATATTGAAAATATGCTTCCTCGAAGTTACCCTACTGTTGAAGACTGATTTCTCGGTTTGTAACAATTATTTTACATTTAAAAAGTAAGATATCAATATAAAATGCTTTTCTTCTAGTATAATGTGGAAGGGATTTTTAAACATAATTGAAAAAGAAGTAAGTCTTGAGAGTAAACTGGGATCGAAAATATTAATCGATTTTTTTCAATCTTTTTTTGATTTACTCGTAATAATATAACGAAACTAATGCAGTCCATTAAAATTGAGTTAAGAAATATTGTACACAATTTTGATTTTTCTCCGCTGTGTCTAATCTCAAACAATGGGAAGGTCGCGCCAGGCCAAAAACCGTCCGCTCGACAATCTACCCCTTGCCGCAAGGTTACCGGTTTCCAGACAATGCCTGACCCAGGCCGACTGTCCCCTGATAATGACTTTATTGCAGGAAATTTTTTTCACACTTTTTTTCCGATGTACCCTTTTTTCCTGAAAATATTCCTACGGTGATTGGCTGTCGAAAGTTTTTCTTTCACTAACAAGCTCCACCCTTTAGGGCGTGCTTATCATATTTCTATCTCTCTCGCACACTCAACTCAGAATTCCCACGGGTATCTCCAGCCCTCTTAAGAGTAATATTTTTAAATTACGTGTTTCACACGTAAAACCCAATCCCTCCACGAGTGCCTATATTCAGCGACGGGGAGGACGGATCACGAATCTGATGATGATGGAAATCTTGCCACCATGACTGAGGACCAAGAAGCACTACGTTATCAGAGTAGTGTTTCAAATGAAGGTGGTGAAATGGCGATGAACTCAAAATTTGTAATTACAAATAAAAAACATAAATATTATCCGCGTTTTGCCTTAGATGGTACTGAAACCGAATTGCGATGCCGGTATAACCCTGATGAAACAATTTGCCCTATCGATTGGCTTGAATCGGCGATTAAAGAGCTTTTTCAGTATTTATTAAAACCTTATGCCCCTCTTGATTTTATGGGAATCAAATTCATCGCGGAAAGTTTCACCCAAGATGATGCGGCGTTGTCATTCCGTTACGTACGCGATTGTCACTTCGAAGACTTATGGAATTTGATTTTTATAGTAACACAGAGTGTCGCCGAGTTCCGAAAATATGACAGCTTCAAAATAACAATTGATTGTGTTTATAATCCTACAGGGCACGGTTGGGGAGATTTAACTAGCGATGTGATTGAAAAAAGGTAAATTTTAACAATTCAAAATCGTGACGCATGCTGTTCGCAGACAAAATTCCATCCTTTAGACAGCACTAGCACGAGAGATGACACGCAATGCACTTATGCAAATACACTTTCAAGGATGCGGTTTTTTTATATTGATAAATTTCAAAAATATATTATCCTTGAACAAATTGCTATCATCGTTTTTGATCTTAAAACTTTCGGCGGCGGAGCCTACCCACCTTTTTTCAATGGCACACGATATTCTATCGAAACAGGTGAAATCCCTACACATACTGAACATCTTTTGTATGATAGCGACACTCGTCAAGTTTTGTACAACTTGTAATAAGGGTTATAAAAACATGAATGACCATAGGTGCTCGCAAAAATGTGGGGCATGTTTGTCGCAGCCGGAATGTAAGAAAAACTCTGATGAAGCATACATCATAGGATAAAAGTGTGAACAATCACGCCTCCTCAGAACCAAGTTTCACTTAAATGAGCAGGCTAAAGTTTGTACCTCAGAAATTATGTTTTGGGGATGCCTCCTGAGTATTTTTACAGAATATGAAAAAAATCGTTAGGCCCCCTTTTAAAATAACTCGATATTTGTTGTTTTTTCATCAATTTATGTGATTTCTTTCGAAAGGAACAAGTAATAAGTAACGTTTCCTGCACTAGAAACCTTCAATTTTGCGCCCAAAATAAGTTCCTGTGTGACTAATATTGATGGACTTTTCGATCCCTTTTGGATTTTGGAAAATATGTGGAAGACATCAGTTTTTTCAAGATTCCACAATTCTGGTCCATTTGTCGTTAACATTCTAACATCCAGAAAGAAAGTCCAAAAATTTTCAAAGAATTAAAAGAAAAATAGAATGTTCTAGCATGGATGGTTCAGAGGTTATGACCATCTAAACAGTTTTTTCAGTGAAAAAAACTTAAAAATTTTTTCTTTTTGCACAATATCTCATCCCCTGTACATTCTACATGAAACTTGTGTACAAATAAATTGAAGAAGATTAAATTATCTTCAAAACTAAAAAAAAAATTGATTCTAGCTTTTATAGAACAGAAGTTATAGTCTCTTATAGCAGGCTGCTTTTTTTGGAATTCTTTTCACAAATTGAAAAATCGAATTATGGTAACTGTTTCGTTTCAACGTTATAACCCAATACATTTCTCAATCACTAATGACATGCCTATTATATATTATATATTATATATATACATATATATAATTAACATCTACCCCTTCATTTACTGTTTAAAAAATATATAATAAATATTATATATATATATATATATTTTTTTTTCGGTTTCGGTTTCGATTCCCTTGGAATAGAACCGAAGGGCTTATGACAAAGCCACCGAACGCGTCCTCAGGTTGCGGATAGAGGGTCCCTGTACCAAGGGTTTCTGCTAAATATGGTTACAATAATTAATAAGCAGTCACGGACAATTGTCCAGGAATGGTCCCGAAGGAATAACCCCTAAGCGAAAGTGTGAGAACCGTGCCGAAAGCTGCATGGCACCTGGGTGAGGTGTCTTTAACGGTGACTCTGGGATACCGGGCGACGTCTCAGAGTATCAGCCTTATCCTTGCACGCGGGGCTCTACAAGGATTGACAAACCCTTTCCCTAGCTGCTCGTGGGAACAACAATGAAACTAACAAACCACCAAAATGTTGTAGATGCGGTGCAACACGATCGAACGCGCAGAGCACCCGACAATGGATCGGCAAACAATGCCGACCATCCTAGAGTTCGGGGTGCTGAAAATAATTTAGATGGAAACACGACGACGAACCGGCGAAACGCCCACATTCAGTGGACGGATCAACTTAGGAATGACGTGCTGGACTGCTACGATGCCAGTATTATCCCTGTTCGCGGAGGCTTTATAGCGCGTATGCATACTCTGTGGTGCCCGAAACACCCAGAGCGTCAATACGTTTCGCATCAGTCTTTGCGAAATCAAGCCGACTACCTCGGGAAAAATGGATATGTACGCGGAGCGCTTCCTCAAACGCTGCTTGAACAAGCTGCAGACGAAGATGAAACGACATTGAGACCAACCGCAGAAAGCAGGCACCTTCTGGAAGATGATCACAATTTCAGTACAAGGTGGAACATCAACATGCAAGTTCCTCTTAAGCCCCAAGATCTGGCTGAAATGGATGCCTCCCTTCGTGGAGACATCTCGCAAGAGTCCGACCTCTGGACCATCAATTGCTTAGTTTATGGTGCTGCGAGAGCTTTGGCTGATTCAAATCGAAGGCTGAAACCGACGATGGAACAGAAGACCAGAAGACGCTTGCATCAACTGAACAAGAAAATTGGAAGGGCAAGACAGAATGCGTCCCGTGTTCAATTTGTGATTGACTACATAACATCTGGTAGACCGTTCACGGAAAGGGTTCGAAAGTTCGCCCAAGAACTGAGGACCTTGAATCACACACTGAACAAGTCAAAGCTGCTGACAATCAAGCAGCATATTGTTGACAAAATAAGGCTGTTATCTGACGCAAGGAGGAGGATACAGAAGAGGGAGAGATGGAACAGGGAGAATCAACAGTTTCTTGCTGACCCATCACGCCTCTTCAGTGATCCCCCTGTTTTTGTAAAAAATCCACCCAAGCCCAAGGAGGTAGAGACTTTTTGGAGAGAGGTATACAAGATCCCGAAAACACTAGAGTTGAAAGAAGATACTGACTATATCATCCGCTTCAAGGAGTTTTGCGACAGCCTCATAAAATCTGAGGAGGAGTGCCCATCAGTCACTGCCGAAGAGGTGAAAAAAGCACTTAGAGGCACGAAGAACTTTTCCGGTGCTGGACCAGATTGTATCAAGAACTTTTGGTGGAAGAAGTTTACTTTTATACACGAACATTTCACCCGCATATTCACCTCATATTTAAAGTCGGAGACGCCCATTCCGCAATGGCTGGTGTTAGGACGCACTATACTACAACCGAAAAAAGGCAACTTGTCCAGACCAGAGAATTACAGGCCAATAACTTGTTTAAACACACTGTATAAGATCTTTACAGCTGTCCTAAACAACAGGATCGTTCGACGAATTGAGCCTGTATGGCGAGAGATGTATGAACAACGAGGCTCGAAAAAAGGTGTAGCAGGCTGTCGAGAGAACCTGCTAATTGACAGGTGTGTCTGTAAAGACGCTGCCGCCCATCAGCGCGTCCTGTCAATGGCCTGGATTGACTACCGGAAAGCTTTCGATTCAACCTCTCATAGACTTATCATCTGTCTGTTGGAAAGCTTGAAGGTACATCTACACATAGTGAGATGCATAGAGAGACTGATGCCTCTTTGGAAAACTAGATTTACCATCTCATCTAGGAATCATCGTCTAACGACGAACAAGGTCACCTTCCAGAGGGGCGTCTTTCAAGGGGATAGTATGAGCCCTTTGCTTTTTTGCATCGCACTTCTGCCTCTATCTCTCGCACTACGAAATTCTCCTGGATACCTCTGTGGCGACACTAATCAGCGTGAGCATAAGGTAACTCATGTATTTTATATGGATGACCTGAAGATCTATGCCGCTGGTAAAAGCAAACTTCAAACTGCTATAAATATCGCCAAGAACTACACAGGAGAGATTGGGATGGACTCTGGTTTGGACAAGTGTGCCAAAATTCATTTGAAGAAAGGAAAGATTACTGGCGTTCCCAAGGACCCTGAGCTTGTAGATATAAGTGTTATTAGACATCTTAACACTGGAGAGACCTATACATACCTGGGCGTGCCTCAAAGCCGCATTCAGGACGTAACATCAGTGAAGGAGTCTCTCCGAAGCAGATACAAGCATCTTCTTCGACAGATTTGGTCTTCCAATCTGTCGGCGTTGAACAAGGTATCTGCGACTAACATGCTTGCCGTCCCGGTTCTACTCTACTCGTTTGGGGTGGTTCAATGGACGAAGAACGAGCTTAAGGCCCTTGATGTCACCACGAGTAAGATCATGCATATGCATAAAAGCTTGCATATCAATTCGTCAGTTCCACGATTATACATTTCACGCCGTCAAGGCGGACGCGGACTTCTGAATCTCCAATGTCTTCATAACCGAATTGTTTTAAGTACAGCTTACATAGTGGCGAATGGCAGAGATCCTCTCCTAAAGATGGTCAGAAACCACGAGATGATTGGCGAAGGAGCGTTCCTTTACAAAGCCGCGGAGCAAGCTGCCGAGGCCCTTGGCCTGAATTTCAACATCAGAAGTGAGCAAAGTGCATTACTCCATCTAGATGCTTCACGTCTAAAAGCCGAAGTAAAGAAAGCAGAGGTTAGAAAATTTCACCAAGAGCTACTCGACAAGCATATGCACGGAAACTTTCACAGAAATGTAGAAAAACAGTCCTTGTCAAAGGAGCAAACTTTTCCTTTCCTCAAATCATCAGGGCTCAATTCAGGTACATAGGGCTTCATTTTCGCATGCCAGGACGGTGTAATCTCCACCTTAGCATACCGCGCCCGCATTTTATGTCAAGAAGTTCCCAGTGATAGGTGCAGAGCGTGTCATGCACACGCTGAGTACCTAGAACACATACTATCGGGGTGTCCGACCCACGCAGGAACAACGTATATCTATAGACATAATGAGGCCCTAAGAGTACTTTATTACCACCTTTGTCGCTCTTACAGTGTTGGTCGCGACCCCGCCCTGCCGAACGCTCCAAGGGATATAGAGTCAATTGTCCGAAACGAGAAGTGCCAGATTTTCTGGAACTACGATTTTCGGGCAGCAGTCTCCGTTGCGCACTCGAGGCCTGACATTGTTCTCCAAGACTTCGAGAAACGAATGATATTCGTGATCGAATTCTCGGCTCCGTCCGAATACAACATCACTGCAAAGGAGAAAGAAAAAGAGGTGAGGTATCAAGACCTTAAAAGAGAGCTGCAACGACTGTACCCAAAATATTCGGTACGAGTAATTGTCCTTGTGATAGGTGCTCTCGGAGGTGCTAAATTATCACTGGTTCGTAACCTTAAAGCCATACCCGCGTGCCAAAAATATGCCAAGGCACTTGCGAAATGGATGCAGAAAGCTGTCATCCTTGGGTCGCTTCGTGTCCTCAAGACACACGAGGGTTTCGCCGGCCTGTCGTTGTGATTTCGACGTGCCCTGTGACCACCCATCTCACGGATGTGAGACGTGGCCATAGGTGTATTTTACCGCGGTTCTACTGGGGGCTATTGACATTTT
>CAKNXH010063518.1:183494-198413 GCA_932178445.1 Andricus quercusramuli | reverse complement strand
GGGGGGGGGGAATTTGTCGAAAAAGATCATGATGATGGCGATGATGAAGAAGGAACCGAGAGAAACATGCAGTTATGGCATATATATATATATCACTCTATCTCTCTTTCTTTCAACTCATTCAAGTTAAACAATATGGCAAGAGTCGTTCTAGCACCAGCACCAGCACCAGACACAGGCAGCTTAGCGCAGAGACTTCACCATCCAGAGCCCGGAGGCCGGACGAAGCCCGCATATCGCTGGCCTCAAACACTGGTACTCGAGAAGAATGGGGTCCGATTGGCCGCTGCTAATGTGTGGGGGGCGTCGCCATCGGACATCGTTAAAATATAAACGTATGTGAGTGTCGAGTGATTAGCTCAGTTCTCGGATCATCAGACGAGTGTCCCGAGGCTCGCTTGTGGATCAGTCGCGCTGCAAGGTCCGGCACAACTAGTTCACTTCGTTAACTCCGCTTAAAACTAATCAAAATTAATCATAACCACCAACAATTGATCGCAATTGGTTCAGATTCCATTACACGCGGCCTGCGCCGGCAATCATCCTCGTTTTTGCATAATTGCTTAAGTGACACGCGGCGCCTACCGAAAACGCGACATAATATCGCTTCATTTCAATCAGAAGATGACAACAAAATGATAAGCTCTTTGAAAATCAACATTAACTTGAATATCTTTGCAACTACTCTTCTGAAGTAAAAAAACTTTTATAGAAGAAACGAGACATCTCTTATCAAAAGAAGACAGTTCCCAGGTGACAATATTTAACAAACCAAAACATTGCTTAAAAATAAAAATAAAATAAGAGATCAGAGGACTTTGTCAACATTGATTAGAAGATCAGTGATTCAAAGTTAGCAGTGAAAGCTAAATAAGTATTTGTGAATTTTTTTTACGATAAGGTCTGCAGCATATTTTGTTCTTGAACGTCGAGTGGGCATTGTTCTTCCTGGAAAAGAAAAGGAAAGAGCACTTGACGAGTGGAAGAGTTTCGATAAGTGGAAAGTTCGCAAAGCGGTGCAGGATTTCTTTCAGAAATTTACTTTGAGAGTAGGTGGTTTTGTAGAGAAATGGACGGTGGCCCCTTCGACGATCCGATATTCTCGGACTTTGGAGGTCGCGGTGGAAGCGGTGTTCACAGCATTCAGGTGATGTTAGGTCTGCATGGTGGTCATCACGGGGGTGAATTGATGCCAGCCGGAGGACATCTCCATAAATTGGATTCATCTAACAGTCCTCCCCATCATCAGACCTCCCATCATCATCTGCAGCAACAACAGAAGGATTTAAAGGAACTTGAATTAGCAGGGATGTACGCTACACTCCCTCAGGCTCAAGATGTTACTACTTCCACCTCGTCGACTGCGAGTGCTTCGTCTACTGCTCTTACACAAGGTCTGCAACTTGGAAACACGATCAAGAGAAAACCCGAGGATCCTTTGGGCAATCTTGCTCCCGGTAAAATAAAATTTTTTTAGTAGACCTTGTTCCATAGTTCAGATCGTTGAAAAATTTTACATTTTTGTATTCTGTTTTGTTGAAGTAGAAAAATCTTGAATGTTTGCAAAAGTTAAGAATTCCTGTGAAGAAATAGCCATTCTTACAGGTCTCTATAGAAATTTTTTTTTCAGTATATAAAAACTTTCAATCAATTTTACAAACTGTACGAGGCTTCGTTCTTGTTCCTACTTGTTAAAACGCTTAATCAGCGACCGAATTCACGATATTCTTCATAAATCGATTGCTTTAGTGAATCGGTTTTTTTAAGTAAGCAGATTGGATGATCGTCTTTTGAATCGAAATGATGCGTTTGAATCGGTCCTCAGCATTTCAATAGTTTCAATCTACTCACTCCGATTCAGACGTCGTAAATGATAAAAATCCGGTTATAGATCGAGATTTTTTCATTCTTTTTCGAAATTTTTGAAGTTATGCTCCCACATTTTACACAAAATAAAAAATTGTAAATATGCGAGCGAATGATACAATATTTAGAGGTCGCTCGTCGCGAATTTCTACTTCCCGTTTAAAGAGCATGTGAGAATTTTTTTTTTAGTTTTGTAACTCTTGAACGACTTAATGAATTGCTAAGACCATAACATATCCTTGTGGGGAATTCGACGCTATACAAAAAAGGTCAATTATGATTTTTTCATAAATTTATTCCTTCAAAAGTTATTTAAGGTTAAAGTTGAACACATAATAAATTTATCGTTTTTTTGTCTTGATTTTTGGCAAAAATTTGGAATTTATCACTAATTATCGTATAATTCGTATAATTTCGGTAGGCTGTTGGTCATTTTTCCTGACATTTATTTTAATGCAATCGCGTTTTTTTAGGTAGCGAGTAGAAAATTGATAAGATGATAATTAGTGATAAATTTGAAATTTTTGCCAAAAATTAAGAAAACAAACGACACATTTATTATGTGTTCAACTTTATTCCTAAATAACTTTTGAAGCAGTAAATTTATAAAAAAAGCATGTGAGACCTTTTTTGTAGAGCGTCGAATTCCCTACAATAATATGTTATGGTCTTGGCAATTCATTAAGCCATTCAAGAGTAACAAAACTTTGAATTAAACAAAAAATTCACATGCTATTTAAATAGGAAATAGAAATTCGAGATGAGCGACCTCTAAATATTAATATTAAGAGCTCTGCTTTTCACAGGCGTCTTTTTACACCTTTCCAGGAAGTTATTATGTGGGGGTTTCGAAAAAAAAAATATTCGACTTTTTTGAACCAGCCTAATATATATATTCTCAAAGAATACTTCGGAATACTGAAAAATATCTCGGAACATTTGGGAATATCTGTGTATACAAGGAATACTTGGAATATATGGGAACATGAGAAAATATGTGGGAATATGAGGGAATATTTGAGAATACTAATTAAGAATATTGTGAAATACTTTGAATACTTGAAAATATTTCAGAATATATTTCAAAGCAAATCACAGAATAGTTAAAAAAATGTTTTTGCGAAACTTGTACCTTATTCTTATATTTTGCACATATAAGAACATCAAGCAAATACTGAGATTTCATCCTTCCATTTAAGCCATTATTTATTTACTTAAGCGTATTGTTAAGTACATTGATCATTGAGATAATTAATAGGATAGCTGGAACAACAATTATTCAACTTAGGCTCGAATTATTAAGAAAGCATGAAACTTGGTATATGTGTTGTTTTGAACAGAGACTCGACCGAAATGAAACAACATACTTCCGTGATTTTCGTTCTGTTTCTATACTGCCAAAACATAATTATATTCACTTTATTTAGGTTACGTTATTCAAAATAACGAAATTGTAACGAATTTGCTCAATTATGCGTAATTGTAAAAAATAGTTTATTCAAATCCTTGTTATAACAATTCCGATTTTAATTTGGTTCCCATCTGTCAGAATGTAACGAAACGGAAACGAAAGATTCGGTACTTTCTGGAGAACATAACGTAACGAAACGAAAGTTTGGGCCGGTTTAAAATACCTAAAACTTCCTGGGCAACTTTTGGAGAAATCTTCAAGGAGAACTATTCTGCTGACTTAAGTTTTTTAGATTTATTTACGGATATCGAAAACTGAAGAAACCTCTCTCAAGAATGAAAAATAAAATGATTAAATTTCAACAAAAATAAAAAAATTTCCAATTTGATCTTTAATCGGCAAAATTGCCAGCCGCTACTAAATGGAGAGAAAATGATGCGGATTCCGTCGTGGATTGATAAAATCGTCTTTGAATCGTCGGACTCCCGAAAAATACATTAGAATATTGTGTGCATGAGAGGGCAATTCACAAATTTTCTAACTTGTATTTTTGGGTTAAAAAAATCTAATATATGCTCTATTGAAAGCGTTTGCTTCAATTCGTTTTTCTTAGTATTTAATTAGTTATTAATTAGTTACGCGCTTGCGCAGTGACATTTAGCAGAAGTCGAATTCATTTCGGCGAAGCACAAGGCACCGATCGTGAGAAGTGTTGTTAAAGTTGATTTTTAATGCAAATGCGTTGCACAGGTGGTTCGGCATCTACAATAAAACTTCAAATATATGGAAGACCCAATAATTACCAACTTATTTCTCTATAAGTTAGTATGTAATTTCATCCAACTTGGTCTTTTCACCTTTTTTAAAATTTATTTATACAAAAATTATATTGTCAATGAATTAAATTTAAACTGAACTCTAAAATAAATTTTAATTTTTCTGTTATGCACCTAAAAACTTGCAAACTTGAAAAACATATCCAGTATAATTTTGAAACACCATATTTATATATTATTTGTCGAAAACCACATGACTTTTCAAAGAGATTTTTCCTTGATCAAATTTATTAGTTCAATATCTCGGAAGCAGCTCTTTGAGAAACTTTAAAAATTCGAATTAATATTTTTATCGACGTTAAACCTCCACCATGTTAGATGCCTTAACCTGAAGCTGCAACTTATGATTTACTTTTTTCAAGAGTGAGTGATTCTTTTGAACTAAATTTGGTTTTATTCTATTCGTACATTAAATATATAGGAATCGAGCTCTTAGATTTTCTTTTCATATTACGAATTCCGCGTTTAATTGATATTCAAAGTCTGTGACATGTCAAAAACGACGAGTGAGATTACCTCAAAATTGATCGTAGATTTTGAAGTTTCCGAATCTATATGATTTTTTATACGTAATTTCTGACCGAACAATTCATCAGGTCGATATTTCGGGTGCAAGTCTTTATTTGTAGGCGTCCGCATGAAAAGAGCCCTTGTGGCCGGTAGGAAGTTACGTATAGGGCCATATAGCCAGATGAATTCCCGAAATTTTAAGCCCAAGACTTTTTATGATGAAAAACGTGTAGCCGGGGTATTTTTGAAGTTGGAAAGTCATAACACCTCATTTCGAGAAAATCAAAGTTAAAGTTTAGGTAAGAAAAAATCACACTTACAGTTGGAAGTTAAAGAGGTTTTTGATGTAGTTCAATAATAGTGCCACAAATATTAAAAAATTGTAACAGTGATATTATTATAGCTTATAATAACAATTATAACAGTGTTTCTGTGATGACGGTCCAAAAGGGCCCTTTTACGTTTCGGAATCGTATTTCTGGCATAATTTTGAACAAATTGAAGAAAAACTACTTTGCATATTAAACATTGAAAAAGTTATGAGCTTCAAAATTCGAAATTTGAGAAAAAACGTTTGAAAAAATTCATCTTAGCAAAAATATTTAAATGAAATAAATAAATTACAAATAGAAAAATCATTTTTAAATCATTTTTATTCACAAACAATTAAAATTATTAACATTTTAATTCAGGCAGCAGAAATATCTTCAGTTGAACTGAAATTATAAGTTTTATAAACAATAATTATGCTTAAAACTTGAGATAAATCAGCATCAATATTTTCATTTAATCTGCTGATAATAAAACGTGGAAATACCTCGTAGGTGAGTAAAACGCAGCTATAGAAAAGTGCCTCAAAAATTGGATATAATTTCACATCTGTAAAAAGCAGTAATAGAACATTGGCAGTGAACAGTAAACAACGGTACTTGGGCCAGTACACACGCCAGTGCACTTTTTACTGCTGAGTTTTTCTATTCCTGTTTCTTACGGCCCAAGAACCGTGGTTTACGTTTTACTGCCAATGTTCTATTACTGCTTTTTACAGGCGTGAAATTATATCCAATTTTTTCAGGCACTTTTCTATAGCTGCGTTTTACTTACCTACGAGATATTTCAACTGTTTATTATCAGCGGCTCATTTGTACTGAAATTATAACATTTAGGTACAAAATGATTACAATCTGCACTGAGAAACCCTTGTTTGTATTTCTTGTTAAAAATCACACTAGATTTCACTATCTGAACTTTGCAATGAGAGGCAAAAAGCAAATTTTAATAATATTTACTAACCTCAATAGTAACTCGTAGCTACTTGAAGAATTATAAAATATATTGGAATAAAAGTTAAAACTATTGCATTTATTGTAAAAGACATTTGAAGTATTTATTAACCTCTGTAGTAAAACTGCAAGTCTGCACTATTTACTAATTTTGGTAGGAGAAAATAGTACATTTGTTGGATTAATATCTGTAGAAGATAACAGTATTTACAAAGTGCTGTAGTAAAATGATGCGCAGGGACCGTGCGCACCGAATTACTAACTGGTTAGCAAAATATGCTACAGTGGGAATAGTAAAAAAAATAAATACGTGTTGCTAATTTTCACACAAGCCTACCTACACACATGTTCTACATTTAACGCATAATTCACATTTATTTAAATTAAGAATTGACAACATTAGAAATTATATATATGTATATATTCTTAAAAGATAGTATTATATCATAAAGCTGAAACAGAAAAATCGGGTTAGAAGAAAACGAAGGCTGGCGGGAATCGAACACGCGTCTCCGGGACAGCAGTCGGGCGATGATCCATCTACCTATAAGACATTGTGGGACTCAGAATGAAAACTTCCATATGACCTAAATGATAGAAAGTTTATTGGTTCTAATTCATTTAATCCTTAATTGATTAATATTCACGATATTTTTATAATTTTAAACAACAAAATTTTTAATGTAATTAAAATAAGTAAATATTTTTTTTGAATTACGTTTTTTTGCGGATTTTGCATTGAAACATAAATTAGATGTCATTTTCGCAACCTAAAAATATGATTGGCGATCGACACACGTCGGATGCACTCGGCCGCGCTCGGTCCAAGGCTCGATACTTTCTGCTAAATCAGTTAGTAATATTTGGGACCAAATTTAATAATTGGTATTAACCTTTGTTACAAAAAGTAGGAAATGCCCATAATACACATCGTGTTCCTACAGACAATAGTAATTTCTTCTTCATATTTTTTATATTATGTTATTTAAAATACTTATTACTTTTATTCTTTTTGTACAATTTATTAATTTCTCTACTAATTTTTCCTACATCGGATTTTACTACAGAAAATAGTAAGGATTGCTATTACCAAATAGGAAGTCTTCTTATAAGAATAGTATAACTTATTATTTATGTATTAAAATGTCGAAATTTAAGCATTTTGCCCCCATTTGCTATCCGTTTTAGTAATTTTTCTAACCTAAAGTTTCTCAGTGTGAGTTCAGTCAACAATAACATTTTCATTTAAACGAAAATTATAACGAAAAAGTTAATTATTTATGAAAACTTACACCTCAAATTACAAATGGCGAATTGGAACAAATAATTAGGAAGAAGAATTTAAATAAATATTTAAAACACGTTTTGCTTTCTCTTTTCTTTAAAGAAGACATACAATTGTTCAACTTATTATGAATTTTTCTGAAATTATCGTGAAGGTCCCAATTAAAAGGACTAATATTAAAAAAAAAAAAAAAAACAAGTTTTTCTGTCGACTGATGCGCAATAAATGCACTTTTAATTGAATTTGTTTGAAAAATCATAACATTTATCAATTAATTATGAATGTTGCTAAGATTATCATGAAGTTCCCAATTATAAGGAATGCCATCGAAAGAAACGAATTTTTCCGTGAACAGATGCCCGAATAATGCATTTGTTTCATAAATTTATTTAAAAAACATGACTTTTATCCATTAATTATGAATGTTCCTAAAATTATCATGAAGTTCCCAATCAAAAGGACTGGCATTAAAAAAAAAATTCCGTCGACAAATGCCCTGAAAATACATTTTTAATTAAATTTGTTTAATAAAATCGTAAAATTTGTCAACAAATTATGCATTTTGAAACACATTGAAAAAAACAAATTTTTCTGTTGACAAATGCCTGAATAATGCATTGTTTGATGCATATTTAATTTTTCCCTTTCACTGGTTTGAGGGCCTCCACTCCATGTACATATATTTATATTTTAATATTTATTTTTTTTTTATATTCATATTTACATTTCAATCTTAGTTTAACTTAACCGCTGCTTATATTCTAATGTTTCGCCTTACTTAAAATGACAATAATATTAATACTATTATTCCTAAACTTCTAAAAATGAGCGATCTTCCAGGGCTTCCATTTTCTCTTACCATCAAATACATTTTCAATGATTAAAAAATTTAAAATTTTTGCTAGTTACTTTCCTTTAAATAGGATTACCCGTTCGGCTCTGCCCTGTTCCCTTGCTTTCTCTTACTTCCTCCAGTTTTTTCATCCACGTCACTCCCTGTCCATTATCATCCAAAATACATCTTACACACTCATCCACACGCAACTTTCCATCTTCCTCTCCTGTACACCTCTCTAATACACGTGCCCATGACTCCACTTCGTATCCACATACTCTGCACAGATTGCCCTCTTCATCCATCCAATATCTACAAGCTCTCACTCCTTCTCCCATCCTACACCGTACCGCACTATTCCATTTGTCTTCTTTTTTCATCTTTTGCGAATATTCTGGGTCCGTCAACCCTTTGACCATCATATACCATCTATTGTACCTCGAATCCATGATCTTTCTCCATCTCTCTTCTCCTCGTCTTACTAATAGCTCTAATTCTATGTTCTGCCAATCCAGAACCACTTCTTGTATGTTACAAACCCTCCTCATTTTTTTCCTTTCTCCCTCTTATTTCGAATATCCCAAATTGCCTCTCGTCTCCTTGTTCCGAACTTCGTCCAAGCATACATGTGCTATTCTGCTCCCTTCTTCCCTTTTCAGCTTCTCTTCAAACCTCAAGGCTCTCTTAATTTGTCTAGTTAGCATTTTTCCCTTCCGAGTTCTTCTCTTAGCATGTATCCTGGGCAACTCCAACTTACCCCCATTACCAATCTCAGAAATCTCTCATGCATGCTTTCACTTTCCTATGTGCCTTCCATCCACAGTGCGTTCACTCTAATGGGGAAAAATGAGACCGTGTTTAGTGTCTTCTATTCCCGATTGGCGGCGCATCTTTTCAAGAATGTGCAAAAATGATTGCGGTTTTACAGGGGCCAGGGAGACTTGTCAACTCGGTGCGTTGTAGCACGTGGTGGCACGTCCAAATATTTCAAGATTTAAAGTATATTTTATATTAAAGAAGAGTGTTTATTGAAATATGTTTGCTCCTGTTGATGTGAATTATGGTGTTCACTCTTTGTTAGTGATACAAGTTTCGCGGTACATATTTTAAGAGGTTCGAACATCATTGCTAACCTCGAAATGTGTTGCCTAAGACGAAACTTGTATTTCAATTTAATAAGTACAAAGATCAACTTCTGCAAACGTATTTAAATAATAATTTTTCTTTAATATAAATTATACTTGGAACGAAACAAATGATGCTCAAATGAATAAAATAAAATTAGGATTAGGGGTGAAGGGGGAGGGAGAGGTCTGCTTAGCGCAATTTAGTTAATTCTATTCCCCCTGGGAGTCGCATTCGCTAAATGTCGTGCTCCCTAATTCCCCATTCAAGTCTCACAGAGTGAACGCACTGTGCTTCCATCCCCGGAACTCCACCCCATAACACAACACCGCCCAAACCGACCAATCAAACAACCAAACCCTCATTCTCCAATCGTCATTGAACCTGCTCTTTCCTATACCCCATAGTTGACCCATTACTTTGCTCGCACATTCGATTCTTTTCCTTACCTGCACCTCTTTTCCCCCTCCTGCCTCAAAACAAGAACCTAAGTAGCAGAAATCATCCACACATTCCACTGCTTGTCCGTTCATCTTCCGAACGTAACCTATTTTGGTCTTTCTACTTCTGAAGCACATCACCTTGGTCTTCCCTACGTTCATCTTTAGTTCATTTGTTCCTGCATACTTTTCGAAAATTCTTATCATTAGGTTCATCCCCTTCTCATCGTCTGCTAATAAGACTAAGTCGTCCGCGTATACTAGAGAGTATAGTTTGCTATTACCCAAAATAGTTCCCCCTTTCCCTTTCTCCTTTAGCTTCTCCTGTAAGTCTGCCAGCAGCATATTAAATAGTAACGGACTCAACGGGCACCCTTGCCTTAGCCCTCTTTCTGTCCAGAAAACTTCGCCTCCCACCCCCCATCTTCAACCTAATCCTGGTTTCAGTAAAAATTTCCTTCATCCTCTCCACCACCCCTTCCTCTATTCCCCTCTCTTTCATTGTCTGCAATAGCACTTTTCTATTCACTAAGTCAAAAGCTGCTTTAGAATCAACGAATAAGGCGACTAATTTCCGTCTTTTTCTCCCTAAGTTTCTGTTAACCAAGTAGTTGAGTACGTAAATGTTATCTATTGTCCCCATCCCTTTTCTAAATTCCGTCTGATTGTGTGGGGTACTTTTTTTCTCTTCTATCTGACTCTCTAACCTTTTTCTTGAAAGTTTTGCGTATATTTTATAACCCACTGGCATGAGAGTGATCCCTCTGTACTCCTCTAGCTTCTTACTCACCCCTTTCTTCACAAGTGTTACCACCAGTCCTGTCATCCACTCCTCCGGCCACCCATCTCCCTTCCAGACCTTGTTGCAGATCTTCCACATCCCTTCCCTAATCCCTTCTCCTCCATACTTTATCGCTTCGTTCTCCATATCATCCTCTCCTGTAGCCTTGTTTCTTTTTACTCTATCTATCGCCTCACCCACTTCTTATCTTGTTATTTCGTTCCCTTCCTCCATTTCTCCCTGGACTATCCTTCTGTTTTTCCCTTTGATCCTATTTTGTTCTCCCCCTAACAGACCCTTAAAATAATGCGTCCACTCACCCATTTCTATTTCTTCATTCACGCCCTTCCGTTCTCCTCTTTCCCTATTTATCACATCCCGGACCCTACCTTCTTTGATCGCTTTTTCTACTTCTCCCTTGTATTTCTCCTTTCCCCTTTGCTTTTTCCTTCCCAGCATCCTCTCATGTTCTCTTTTTCTCCTGTTGTACTCTGCCTTCTCTATTTCTTCTTTCCTCTATTTTCTTACATAGTCTTTCATTCTCTCTTTACTCTCCCTGCATTCCTCGTCCCACCAGCCTCTCTTTCCCTCTCCTCTTCCTTCTTTTGTACCTATCTCATCCCTTATCTTCTCAATCGACCCTTTCAACATTTCAATTAACGAGTCTACTCCCTCCTCTTTTTCACACCTCACATTCTCGTTTTCCATTTTTTTAAACTCTTTTAATTTCTCTACCCCCCAGACTCCCATTTTCGTGACCCTTTCTCCCTCTGTCGCGCTTATGGTCGCCACCTTTCAGTGTAGCTATTACTGGAAAGTGCTCGGACCCTATCTGATTCCCCACATTTATACTGCCTATTATATTCCTTATTCTTCCTTTCACCAGGATGTAGTCTATTACTGTTTCTCCCTTACCTATAAATGTGATCTCTCCTTTCTCATCTCCTTTCATATTGTCATTACATATAAACCATCCTGTTTCTCCTATTACGTCTAGTAACCTCCTTTTCTTCATCCCAAGTCCCTCCCCCCTTTCTCGCCAGTCCAGGCATTCAAGTCACCTCCTATCGAAACCAACTCTTCCTTCTTTTCCTCCATCCCACTCGATATTACGCTCCACCATTCCTCTTCCCCTCTTCTTCTATATACACAAACCACCGCTATTTTACTTTTGAAATTATAATCCTTCTCACTATTGTTCCATCCTTTTCCTCCCTGCCCTCCTCTGTTCTCCCCTTTACTGCCAATTCTTTTGTCACCCCTGAGACCATGCCGCCCATCCCTCTACCTTTCACGTGTTCCTTTCTTGCTTCTTGCATTGTCCACACATAACCTTCAGGTAACATCCTTTTCATCCCCTTCCAATCCTTCTCATCCGCCCAGGTTTCACTTATCATAATCACATCCCATTTTTCTAACTCCCGCCAAAAACCTTCATTCTTGCTTTTCAAGCCTGACACACTCCAGAAAGCTATTTTCACGTTTTTCTCCCTTCCCGCAGCTATCTTCCTCAGTTTCTTCTGCCTTGCCGTTTGGAAACCCCACTGGTTGATCCCTAAACTCTTTTGCATCTTATTTTTTCTGCCTTCATCAACTATTTTCCCTTTTTCCTTATTTCTTCTAATTCCTCGTCCCAGAAGCATTTCGCCCCATTCATCTATAATCTGTCTCCCACTATCCATACCATGCGCCCTTTTTTCCTCTCTACCCATGCCCTCTGCTCTATTTGCCATCTCCTTTCCCTCTCCCTCCATGTCAAATCCTCTTTAATTCTTTCCCTTCTTCCTTTCAATAATTTTTTTTCCTCCATAATTTTCTTTTTCTCCTTCTCACACCCTACTTTCACCAGAAACATTTCTTCTTTTCCTACTTTCTTCCATTCTATTCTCTTAACTCCTTCTACCCTTACCTGAACTTAAATATCTCTCAAAAGATTTTTCATTTCCGCTTCCCCTGTTTCACTCCCCACTTTCAATCCCTTAACCACTATGTTATTTTTCCTCTTTCGCCCTCTCTTCCCCTTCCAATCTTCTTTCAATCTCACCCAGTCTTTTCTTCAATCTTTCATTCTCATTTTGCAAGTCATCACTCCCTTTTACTTTTTCCGCTCACTCTGTTTCCTTCCCCATATGCTTATTCCTGATTTCTAATTTGCTTACCCGTTCTTCCAACTGTTTTATCTCACTATTTCTCTGTTCTTCAACCTCTCCCTGTCTATTCTCTATGCTCTCTAGTTTACCCCATACCTTGACTTTCTCTTCTTTCCAGAGTTTATCCCACTCTTCCCACTTTTCTCTTACTTTTCTCACTTCCCCCCTCACGTCTTTCCCCTGTCTATTCGTATCCCTATTCATATCATCCCGTCTCTTCCTTGTTTCCTCTCTAAACCCTTTTATGAGGGCTTCTAGCTTCTCAAACATCCCCCCATCCCCCTATCCCTATCTGGTGTTTTTCGTTTAACCTTAACTTTCTTGTTATCCTTGTCCCTTTCTGATTCATCGTGCCCTTCCTCTCTTTTTCAATAATACCTCAATAGGCTACCTAGCCTATTGAGGTGCTGTAAGTTTGAAGGTCTCCCACGTTTCCGGCCCGTGCCTGATGCCCTCTCTAAGCCGTCCCGACCATGGTCGGCGTCTCCAACGTCTCCTTATCGTTACTGTTAATTTACCCCTTCTCCCCACTAACCGCGCTCTCAACATTGTCACCTCTTGTTTTATCCATTACCTGCCCTCTGGCGTCCGTTTGTGGACTTCGTGCGGTCGGCATTCCTACCCTACCCAGTACTCCACAACGACTCCCGCTCTTTACTCGCCTACCTCTTGCCCCCCTTGCCCGACAACTATTTTTGTACTCCTAATCTCAAAAACTTCGCACGCTCCAATTTCCCTTTCTCACAACTTACTTTCACCCTTTAACCTTTGCCTTCACTCACCCTTCTTCCTTTACACCTGATCTCCGCACTCACTGCCCTTTCTGCATCCACACACGCTGATTCACTTCACCAAAGCCAAAAAACCAACACTTAACACAAAAGAGTTCTCTCATGATCGTTACCGAAAACGAAAGCCCAATGCATTTGTTTATTAAATTTTTTCATAATAATAGCAAGTATAATCTTTAGCGATATTATTTTCATTATAATATTGTTGTCATTTGAATTTCTTACAATATAAGATAAAACAACGTAAAATTATCGAAAATTATAGAAAACACATTTTAAACAAATAATTTTCTTATGCAAAAATTTTTTGTTCATATCAACATCATAGAATATCTTTATATAATGTAAATCTATGGAACGTAGGCGATTACAATAATTCTCCTATTATTGACGAGCACAAGGAACGTCGAATGGGGACAGCGATTTGTCCAGCTCAGCTTAGAGGGGAGCACCGTGAGTGGAGATATATACCTTGTACACAAGAACAAGGCATTATCTACGGTTTCCTTAGTTTTTTGTTATTTGGGAAGCGATTTGCTCCTTTGTTTGTACACCCAAATGTCACATGCACACCTGGCAGTTCGAAAATAGTGCTTGAAGCAATCACCTCAACGTTGTGTTATAAAGGACTGATATAATTTGAACAGAAGACGTTACCACCGTTGCAACCGTCGTCTTGTGTATCACCACACGCACTAGCGACCCTAACGGCCGCAAGTGTCAGTCGCCGTCCCCATAGATAAAATTGCTATTTTCATATTCTCATCCTAATGAGAAGGTACTGGTTTCATGTAAAATTGGACTTAGTCGGTTTTCATCAAATCTCCACGTTTTGAGACCCCCTGAGTCAGAAAAAATAATGTCTGTATGTATCTATGTATATATGCATGTATGCATCTATGTATGCAGGTATGTATGTATGTATGTATGCATGTAAGTATGTCTGTCTATCTGTCTGTCTGTATAGTACCATTTATTTTAAATATTTGAAAATATTATGTACGGCTATTCGCAGTACTCGGAAATTTGTTTTCGATACAAACTTGCCGCTGAAGATGTATTTCAGCGAGCCACTGAAAAACTTTCGTTGAGATTTTATCAGCTTTTTAAAAAAGTTTTTTCTCGTCCCAATCGGTCAATATCTGTGGGCTGTACGTTATTTTGACCCAAGAAGTAATTTTTTCCCATAAACCCACTTCCAGTTGCAACTGAAACATGAGTATAATGCCGAAGGATTGAGTATGAGTCATAGAATCATCCCCCATGCATGTCTGAAAATGATTTTTTCATATACTGAATTAGAAAAACGCGAATATTTCCTCAACTAGAACCGGCCATAATGTACCTTTTCATGCCGACGCCCACATTTCCTGTTTACGCCCACATTTCCTGTTTATAAATTGCGACACAACATTCAGAAAATGTTTTTTCGCGAATCCTGTAAAATTCGGTTTTTATGGATTGCTTCTTAATGCACCTTCACCCTTTATTCATACCCCTCGATATAATGCATTTTTCGAAACTTTGCTCTAAGTCAATTTGTAGCGTGAAGAGTGCTCTATGTTGGACTATAAGTGTGAAGCTTTGACATTTCACTGCGGATGTT
>CAKNXH010063518.1:124688-159002 GCA_932178445.1 Andricus quercusramuli | reverse complement strand
TGTTACGGCTAAAGTCAAAAATCTGGCTTATACTAGGTTTAGCCGACTAAAACTAGTTCCATCCAACGATTTTGGATAAAGTTGATTTGAAACATAAAATAATAGTAATTTCGGGCTTTATCCGGATAAACTTAGCATTAGCCAAACTTCTGTGGATAAAGCTGAAGTTATAATGAAAATGAACTTTTACATATACAATTACATGTATTTTCGTCACGTACAGTTTTAGGATTCATAGATACATTTTAAAGTATATTTGTACAATATAGTATAATGTTAATTTGAAAAAAGTAAACAGTATTATTTGTTGACGCAAGACATGCTGTGATGACATTTTGTGGATTTTTTTTTTTTACATGAAACGCAAAACTTCAAAAACAACAGCATAACTTCTTGTGTGCAGTTATTATATTTCCTAGTTAATTCAGAAATCATTCGATGTTCACCACCCTTGTCCTACAGAAATGTGAGCATCATATAGGACATCGAACTTTTCGTCATTTTGAACATAATACTTGATATTTGTTTCACCTGTAATTATGAAATTCAATATAATTTCATAAAATTTAATACATTTCAAATAGACTTTGAACTTTTTTTATGTGCTTAAATAATCACCTTCATCCGAAGGAACAATTAGGTTTTCTACACCTCCAACAATGAAAAGATCAAATCGCTTTAATCGTCGACGCTGTATCGTTCTCAAACTTCTGGCTTCTGTCGCACTTTGATTATCTTTCAAATAAGTGTTATACTGATCTTCTTTTATGTAAAAACTATTTGCGTATTTTTGCACCAACAATTCAACAAACTTTTCATTGAAATTATTTTAATACTTTCTTTCTGATCAACCGACATTTTCACAAACTGTAACTCAAGATTACCGAATAACGAAAGTTATTATAATAATATTCACCGCCGAAAAATATGAGTCATTGTTTACATTTTGCAATCGACAAAAAACAAATTTCAACTTTATCCACCTGTGTTCGGCTGATGCTAGTATCAGTCGAATGTTACATTTGTCAGCTTTATCCAGCCGTTTAGGATAGAAATAGATTTAGCCGGCTAAACCTACACTGAGAAACCCTTGCTTGTATTTTTTGTTAAAAATCACATTAGATTTTACTATCTGAACTTTACAATGAGGGGCAAAAAGCAAATTTCAATAATATTTACTAACCTCAATAGTAACTCGTAGCTACTTAAAGAATTATAAAATGTATTGGAATAAAAGTTTAAACTATTGCATTTATTGTAAAAGACATTTGAAGTATTTATTAACATCTGTAGTAAAACTGCAAGTCTGCACTACTGCCGTTTACTAATTTTGATAGGAAAAAATAGTAAATTTGTTGGATTAATATCTGTAGAAGATAACAGTGTTTACAAAGTACTGTAGTAAAATGTTGCGCAGGGACCGTGCGCACCGAATTACTAACTGGTTAGCAAAATATGCTACAGTGGGAATAGTAAAAAAAATAAACACGTGTTGCTAACTTTCACACAAGCCTACCCACACACATATTCTACATTTAACGCATAATTCACATTTATTTAAATTAAGAATTGACAACATTAGAAATTACATACACTACCGTCGGAAATTGTGCGCACGACTCGCGTGAGCGCTATTAAAAATCACTGCTGACTTCGAACGACGATATTTCGGTGAAAAAAAGAGATAGGGCATTTTTTAAAAGACAGTTGGAAACCTCATGAAATTCCAAGTCAATTGGTACCCAACAAATATTTTTTTGACCTTCTGAAAATAGTACAGCCTCCTTCGTTGAGGCAGTACCGAGTAGGCCACGCACAGAGGTGGCGCCTAAGTGGACATTGTCCTATTCTTTAATATGGAGATAATATTAGATTCAAATAATTGTCAACACTCACAAATAACAATAAACATTTTTTTTCATTCACCATAATTTGAAATAAAAATTACTAATGAAGAGAACCAAAAGTATAAGAGGCGCCACCTTAGTGCGTGGCCTATTCGGTCCTGCCTCAACGAAGGAAAGGAGCAGCGGACCGCCCGAGAACCGTGATCGTCGATTAAAATTGAGCTTAGATACGATTGAACATTTTTAATCATATCTCGGGCACCCATGAAGATTTTTCAAGTTTTCTTGGCTCAAATTAAAGATAAGATTTCAAGCTCCATGTCGTATAATTTTCAGGTTTTGGAAAAAATTTTCCTAGGTCGTGCAAAAAGTTGAATTTGAGGTAGAAAATTTGAGAAAATCTTGAATTTTTTTTTTGAACTTCTCAAGTGCTGAAATATTTTCAGAAGGTCAAAAAAATATTTGTTCAGTACCAATAGATTTGGAATTTCATGAGCTTTCCAACTGTTTTTTAGAAAATGCCCTATCTCTTTTTTTCGCCGAAATATCGTCGTTCGAAGTCAGCAGTGATTTTTAATAGGGCTCACGCGAGTCGTGCGCACAATTTCCGACGGTAGTGTATATGTATATATTCTTGAAAGATAGTATTATATTATAAAGCTGAAACAGAAAAATCGGGTTAGAAGAAAACGAAGCTGGCGGGAATCGAACACGCGTCTCCGGGATAGCAGTCGGGCGATGATCCATCTACCTATAAGACATTTTGAGACTCAGAATGAAAACTTCCATTTGACCTAACTGATAGAAAGTTTATCGGTTCTAATTCACTTAATCCTTAATTGATTAATATTGATGATATTTTTATAATTTTAAACAACAAAGTTTTTAATTTAATTAAAATATGTAAATTTTTTTTTTAAATTACGTTTTTTTGCTGATTTTGAATTGAAACATAAATTAAATGTTATTTTCGCTACCTACAAATAATTTTAAATTGTATATCTTCAAAATACAAAAAATACGGAAAAAACTATGTTTTGATACATAACCACGAGCCAATACGTTTGAAAACAAAGCATGAAAATCCGTTGATCGGCGATCGACACACATCGGATGCACTCGGCTGCGCTCGGTCCAAGGCTCGATACCGTCTGCTAAATCAGTTAGTAATATTTGGGACCAATTTTAATAATTGGTATTAACCTTTGTTACAGAAAGTAGAAAATGTCCATAATACACATCGTGTTCCTACAGACAACAGTAATTTCTTCTACATACTTAGTATATGTGACGTGCGCCGAAGAAAGGGGGCTTACTCTGGAAAACGAGATTTTTCCGGACGAGCGGTCGAAGTCGACCCGATAGACGCGACTTTTAGAAGAGAGGGAAGACCACGAAATCTTCCCACACCGCTTGCCAATACATTCTCACGCATATAGCGGCGAAGCTCACGGACGGGGTATCAACTCAATTATTAGCAATAATAACGCTCGGAATTTTTTTTCGATGGTTTCATTAAAAAGAGGAACTCAAAAACTATCGAAAGGTGTAAAAACCTCGATTTCGATTTTTCCAGAGTGAGCCCCCTTTCTTCGGCGCACGGCACATATTATGTTATTTAAAATACTTATTACTTTTATCCTTTTTGTACAATTTACTAATTTCTCTACTAATTTTTCCTACATCGAATTTTACTACAGAAAATAATAAGGCTTGCTATTACCAAATAGGAAATCTTCTTATAAAAATAGTATAACTTATTATTTATGTATTAAAATGTCGAAATTTAAGCATTTTGCCCCCATTCGCTATCCGTTTTAGTGATTTTCCTAACCTAAAGTTTCTCAGTGTAGTATTATCCAATATCGGACTTTAGCCGTAACACGGGCGGGCACGCACCCACCCACACACACACACACACACACATATATATATATATATATATATATATATATATATATTCATTCATTTATTTGTGTCAGGAAGTGAAAAATAGGGAAATGCTGGTTATAGATGAGTACAATCTACCTCGGAAAATATGATAAAAAGTATTAAATACAAATTTTCAAAACACTTTTCTTGCATAACCTGCAAAACCTTATTTCTTCTGAAAATACCTAGGTATTCTTTGAAAAAAATATATGATTTGGACTCTCAAAAACAGTTATATGGGGCAGGATAGGATACGTCAAGTGTTCCCACCTACAATTTTTTTTTATTGGCTTGAAACTTGTTTGAATTGTAGTCCTAGTGGACCTATATCAATTTACCGAACCATATAGGTCCATTTATCAGTTGGTTGTCAGTATACAGGCGCCTGAAGTTTTCACTTGTACGGGTGCCTTTTCACCTTTTAGTTAGTGTAACTTCTTTTGAGATTATCTGATTTTACTTATATTATAGTATTTTGAAAAGTTCTTTTCATGTACTTTAAGAATATCATACCCATTTTTTGTTTCATTATGATTCTTTTTCAAAACAAATTAAAATTATTTTTTTGAAAGAAACCCTACTCTCAAATTTTTTTTTCTTTTCAATACATTGATTTTTTTACACTCTTTGAAGTCATGCGGGAGAAAAAGTAGGCTGGAAATAATTTCTTAGTGAAATAGAGATTTTTGCGCTTGAGGGTACCACGTTATGATTGCATAGTATACAAACATACAAAAAATCATCTCAAGATAGTTAAATGTAAGCTCAGAGGCAAGTTAGACCTAACAGTATTCGCTCAATTTGACCATGAAATTATTTCCAGTCCACTTTCTATTCTGTATGGCTTTAAAGAGAGTAAAAAAAATATTTTTTAAGAGAAAAACAATTTTTGAAGTAGGTTTTTTTCAAAAAATCAACTTTAATTTTGATTTTCAGAAAAAAAATCAGAATGAAAAAAGTCCAATCCGACAATCCTAAATGAAGTTATACTAACTGCCCCATTCTGCCCCATACATAGTATGCAAAAATTGTGTACATTTTATGATTTTTGGCGAAACCGCGATCTGAAAAATTCTCAAATTTCCATAATTAATTACCCTGGTTGACAGACCTGAATTTCAGATACTGTAATGCGAAAGTTATTGCCGTTTGGCTGACTTATATTGAGTTAGAACAATTTTAACGATTTTAATTCATGGAAAATTCAACTTGGTATTTGTAAACCCAGCAAAAAAAAATTCTTCATTCAACAAAATCGTTTTATTGGCCGCCTTTGGTTGATTCCAGAAAAAGTATTTTTTTTTCAAATAAACAAAATTTTCGTTTAGATGACCAAATTTGTTTGGTCGAATCAATCAAAGTTTTTGGTTGAATTGTTTTGTTGATTTTAGGAAATGCTTTATTGATTTTACAACATTTTTTAATTGGATCTACCAAATAATCTAAGAGATCATTTTACTAGAATTCAGGAAAATATTTTGTTGATTGAACCAAAATATTTTGTTGAAAGCATCTTAAAAGTGTCAGACACTTGCGAACCTGGCGTGATTGCGTATACTACAATTCAACATGACATGTTTGCATCTCGGTGAACCTGATCGAAATAAGTGCGGAAACAGAATCGATTGGGATTAAGTGATTATTTGAAAAATACATAAGATTATTAATTGAACCTTTGTGTACACTGAGAAACCCTTGTTTGTATTTCTTGTTAAAAATCACACTAGATTTCACTATCTGAACTTTGCAATGAGAGGCAAAAAGCAAATTTTAATAATATTTACTAACCTCAATAGTAACTCGTAGCTACTTAAAGAATTATAAAATATATTGGAATAAAAGTTAAAACTATTGCATTTATTGTAAAAGACATTTGAAGTATTTATTAACCTCTGTAGTAAACTGCAAGTCTGCACTATTTACTAATTTTGGTAGGAGAAAATAGTAAATTTGTTGGATTAATATCTGTAGAAGATAACAGTATTTACAAAGTGCTGTAGTAAAATGATGCGCAGGGACCGTGCGCACCGAATTACTAACTGGTTAGCAAAATATGCTACAGTGGGAATAGTAAAAAAAATAAATACGTGTTGCTAACTTTCACACAAGCCTACCTACACACATGTTCTACATTTAACGCATAATTCACATTTATTTAAATTAAGAATTGACAACATTAGAAATTACATATATGTATATATTCTTAAAAGATAGTATTTTATATTATAAAGCTGAAACGGAAAAATCGGGTTAGAAGAAAACGAAGGCTGGCGGGAATCGAACACACGTCTCCGGGACAGCAGTCGGGCGATGATCCATCTACCTATAAGACATTGTGGGACTCAGAATGAAAACTTCCATATGACCTAAATGATAGAAAGTTTATTGGTTCTAATTCATTTAATTCTTAATTGATTAATATTCATGATATTTTTATAATTTTAAACAACCAAATTTTTAATGTAATTAAAATAAGTAAATATTTTTTTTTTAATTATGTTTTTTTGCGGATTTTGCATTGAAACATAAATTAGATGTCATTTTCGCAACCTAAAAATATGATCGGCGATCGACAAACGTCAGATGCACTCGGCCGCGCTCGGTCCAAGGCTCGATACTTTCTGCTAAATCAGTTAGTAATATATAGGACCAAATTTAATTATTGGTATTAACCTTTGTTACAAAAAGTAGGAAATGTCCATAATTCACATCGTGTTCCTACAGACAATAGTAATTTCTTCTACATATTTAGTATATTATGTTATTTAAAATACTTATTACTTTTATTTTTTCGTACAATTTATTAATTTCTCTACTAATTTTTCCTACATCGGATTTTACTACAGAGAATAGTAAGGATTGCTATTACCAAATAGGAAATCTTCTTATAAAAATAGTATAACTTATTATTTATGTATTAAAATGTCAAAAGTTAAGCATTTTGCCCCCATTTGCTATCCGTTTTAGTAATTTTTCTAACCTAAAGTTTCTCAGTGTATGTGCCTACGATTGCGTGATTAGGTTTTTGATGAGACAAAAATTTTAATCAAAAAAATAAAAGATCCAGCACAATTTACGTCGCAAATGGCTTGCCGTGGAATTTTCTAGTCATGTGATATTTAGTGGTTCAATAAACAAATAAATAATTCATGCAAGATGTACATTGTGCTGGGTTGTTTATGGTCAGATGAACTAAAAGTGCTGGTTAAATCAACCATGCTCTTTCCTTACACCAGCAAAAGCAATTATTTTCGTTATCTAAAATATTCTCTTGGATCGAGCAAAATATTTGCTTGGATTAACCAAAAGTTTCTCTTGGACCAACCAAAATATTTGCTTGTATCAACCAAAAGATCTGGTATAATGAACCAAATTTTACTAACCAAAAAATGTTCTTGGGTCAACCAAATAAATATTTTGTTGTCCATATAATAAACATGTTCTAGGGTTGATTCCACCAAAATTTTTTTTATTCAACCAAATACTTTCTGGGTGTAAAATTGATTTCGTTGCGAAACATCGTAGGGCGCGTATGCATCAATTGTAAATATATTAGACGCTAACATAAATGAGATAAAATCATATAGAATGAAATACAATTACCCTATTATTTTCGTGATTTTGTAGGTTATACAAAATTAATAAGTTCAAGCCGAATCCGCGGAAAGTCATTTGTTTGTATAATATTAAATACGGGGTCCTTAACTTTATTTCCGTAAGAAAATACACCTTCCCAATAGGAAATTACAGACTTGGGCTGATGCTTAATACAACTGGCGCGGTGGCGCGCCAAGTCGGCCAAGAGCAATGTTCCAACACTTGGCTAGCCAATCCTGGCGTAGTACGGATATTGACACTGGATCTGCACTTGTCTAATCTAAGTTCCAATGTCGGTAGACCAGTATCGATCCAGTACGGGTTCTGTTCAGTATTAAACAAAAATGAGCCCTGGTTCTCAGGCTAATGCCAACTTCAAGCCCAATGGTGACACGACAATGGCATGGTCTAGGGCAAATAACTGACTGTAACAACTAGAAAACCACTTTCTCACGGATATGCGCCGGATCTTGGCAGGGTACTGGCACGACTCTGGCATAGTACAGTCTACATGAAACGGCAAGCCATTGTATCACGATCTTCTGCCGGACCTGAGTGGAGTAATGGCACAGTACTGCTGTCGTACAAATTTTAACAAATGTTAAACTGTTGTTCCAAGGTTTTTTTGCTGGATCTCGGCGAAGTACTGGCATGATACTGGTGTAGTGCAGACTATAAGCAACGGCAAACTATTGTGCCGCGATTTTGTCCCTGGGCCGGGCGGAGTAATGGCGCGATAACTGGTGTCATACAAATCTTAACAAAAGGCGAACTGTTGTCCCATTTTTTTTTGTCGGATCACGGCGGAGTACTGGCATGATACTGGTGTCTTACGAATTTTAGCATATGACGAAAAGTCGTCCCATGTTTTTTTGCTGGATCTCGGCGGAGAACTGGCATGATACTGATGTAGTACAGACTATATGAAACGGAAAACTATTATCTCACGACTTTTTGCCGGATCTCGGTGGAGTACTGCGCCAATACTAATGCTCAATAAAGTATTTTAGTACAGCCCCGAAGTTGGCAATCAGTACTAAACAGCGTTATCATCCTAAGATTACGCCACATCGACGCCCGTATTAGCTACCAGCACCACGCCAATGCTGTCGAACTTTGGCCAGTACTGACTCAATGCTGCGACAGTTGTAAATTTCCCATTGGGCTGATGCAGATAAAAAAAAGTTTAGTGTCGGACATTTTTCTTTTTCTGAAGGTAGCAAATTCAGTTTTCACAGTTTTTAAAAATTTTAATTAACACTAGAGGTACCGGGATTTTCTGCCACCTTTGGTTATCACGAGGCGTCAATTGACCCCTACCTGCGTTAGGTGACAAAAAATGATTTTAAACAGTTTCTGCCGTCAAAAATTAATGATAGAAGTATGCGATATTCATATTACATCGTTAATAAGTGGAAAAGAGTAGTGAGTCCTGAAAAAGTACAACAAAGAAGTGAAAATGCTCGCCTACCCCAGCGAAGACCTATACCGACGTCGCTGCTGCTGCTACTATAACAGCAAGCTAAATCGTTTGGTGCCGCTGCACTCCCCGATCCGAGTATACGGCGTGCATTTCAACTCAGGGGTCGCGCATAAATTACGTAACACCTGAGTGGGGGGGGGGGGGCGGTCTAGCTTAGTGTTTCATAATGGTGAAACACTACAGGGAAAAGTCGGAAAAAGCGTTACATAGGGGGGGGGGGGAGTCAAAATTGTCGGAAAATTGCATTACGTAATTTATGCACGACCCCTTACTGCGTAATGAAATACCACCCAAAACGCGATAGGGGTCAATTGACCCCTGCCGGTAACAGACTATATAAACTCGACTTTTTTTGTAAAGTGCGCATCCTATATTTCCGAAAAAATTGTCAAATACTCCTATTTATAAATAATTAAAAATCACAAAATCCCATCTCTCGGCAAGCAATAGATTACAGAAAAAACTTAGGGTTCAGTAATGTTACGGCTCAAGTGAAACTTGGGATCATTTAGAACTTAGGCTCTAAAGGAACTCTTATTAAGAGTTCCTTTTTAGTTCGTTGATATCCGATAGATGGCCATCGGCGGTTGCCCATGTTTTCAACTGCGCATGTGCCGAAAAGCGCGGGCCTATTTGAAATCATTAAGTATTATGAATAGTCACACAAATAAATATTAACAAATGTTTTTTATTCTTTTTTAAAACAAATTAAGTTGAATTATAGGAATACCTAGCTTCTTAGAAAATTTAATATTAACCTAATATTGCAAGTGTATATCATATAATTTTAAATAGTCCCACGCTTCTTGTGCATGCGCAGTGGAAAACAGCGAATTTTCAACTTAACCTTAAAAACTGTCACATTTCATGTGCGATAACTTCCTTTCAAGAATGACTAATGTCTATAATTTTAGTTTCCTTGTTAACTTTTTTCCAGTGCAATATTATTTAATTCGAAATATAAAGCAAAATTGATTCTAATATAGAAACCCCAGTTTTTTCTGTGCTGCGGAGATTTGCCACTTTAAAAATCGAGAAGGGTCAAGTGACCCAGCCCGTTACTTCTAGTGTTAAAGGAAAAAGAGATTAATTTAGCACCTCTTACTTAAGTAGATCAGAAAAAATATTTACGATAATTCAACTTTTAATTTACAAAAGAGACTAAGAGACCGATCTTTTGAGCGCAAACCCGAAGTTATGAAGTGAGTTTAAAAGTCAGTTTTGAAATAAATGAGTTTTATCATTAAATGTTACTTTTTATATATTTTTTAACAGTATATTCCAATTATAACAACTTTGACGATTATTAGGACCATCAAAATAGTGACCTAGTTGTCCACCGTTTTACGTTGTTTATTTAATGGATTCTTTTGGATAATCCTTGTTATATATTCTATTACAAAATATGGTTTAGTTAGGAAGCATGTTTCTTACAACCTTTTTTTTTTAAACAACTTGTAATGATATCCATTCTAATTTTTCCTTTTTATTCTCACAGTTTGCAATGAAGCACAGCCTACTAAAAAGGACTCCAAAAAGAAGACTGATAACAATGGAATCAAAAAAAAGAAAACGAGGTAGTTGACAAGCTTATTTCATTATTTTTATTTTTTCAAAGATGCGGATAATACATGTCCACCGGAAAGAATTTTCCAAAATTGACTTCGACCAGATTATAGGTGTTCCTTTTGTGAATGTGGGTTGAAAATACAAAAAATTTGATTTTCGTGCTCGAACCAATTTCAAAAGTTGAAGGGTAGCGAATCAACACACAGTGAGGTGAAATAAAAAAACAAGGTTCAAAATTACATTTAGAACGCGATTATGCACCGATTTTAGAAAATTTATTTTTTAGAAAATAGTGAAATTAGGTTTTTCATTTTTTTATTTATTTTATTTTTATATTAATGCAAAGAGTGAAAGAAGTATCCATTTTTTGATTTCATTTTTTATCTCCCGGTCAACATTTTTCTTATACATCCCTTCACTTGAATTCAATGCACAGAAGTATAAGAGAGAAAAAAATTGTTAACTTTTGAAATTAATTGTTATAAACAAATAGTATTAGCAAATAATCGACGTCAGGGGATATTTGTCTTCAACACTGCAACAAAAATTGACGAGTTTACTTTCAAGAGGGCATATATCCACTTTTGAAAATGTTTGGTTTTTTTGCATTGATCGTATCTTCAGGAGGAGCCCTATCAGCCTGTGTATTAGTTTCCTCTAAAAAAGATTTCTACTGTCTACTACTATTTGTACTGTTTGTGTCTAGTCCGCCTTGAGTCGACACTGGCGCGCCACAGGCTGACTGTCCAGTGGCTAGACTGGGATGTAACGCTCGGATCAACCAGTTTCTAGACAGATCGGCTATTTTGAGAAAAAAGTAATTAATAATTAATTAATATAATCACTTAATTTACATCAGTTAATTAAAAATATGAAAAAAGTTTTTGCACACAAAAAAATGAAGAAATGAGTTTCCGCAAATCTCTTGTACACACGCCGGGTGTCGAACTTCTGATGTAACTTCTACTGTAACTTTGTCCCGTCACCTTAACACCTCGGCCATCTAAAAGTTAAATTTATTTTTTATTTTTGTCGGATATGAATTTAAATTCATTACATCCTCATATTTATTTCAATAAAACATGAACAATTTTTAAACATTAAAAGTGCTTGATGTATGAACAAATCATAACAAAAATAAAGTTTGTATGGTTTTACTTGCGACTAGGCCATAAAATAATGATTGTTTATTATTCCAAATAATTAATAAATTAGGCGTAATTATCATTTACGCAATCAATAAATAATTAAAATGAATTAAATACTTGATAATTCTATATAATACTATATAATTCAATTGAAAGAAAATTTTTTTACACATTCTTAGAAAAATCGTTCTTAAGAATAAGGTTCTTGTATTAAGATTTCGATCACCTTCAACGATTATTGTTTACTATCTTAAATACGTAATAGTGTACAATATGATTGCTTGAGCATTTATGCAATTGTGTATTATAATTTACATAAATCTTTTATTCAAAAATAATTATTTTATGAATTCACCTCTGCGTGCGTGCGTGTGTGTGTGTGTGGATGTCACGCTTTTTCGTGAACACGATAACTACAAAGCAGATGCAGATAAATTGATGAAATTTGTAGGGCTTATTTTCCACACTAATATCTTGAAACTGACCGTTGGATTTCTAAAAACATTCATTGCATTTTTTTCAGCACTCAATAATATTTCAAAAATCGGTTTTCTATAATAAAACTTCTTTCATTAGCATAATTCAAAGTTGATGCAAGAATATAAAAGATTCCTTGGTTCGAGACGAATTGATTGACCTATGATTTTAATCCATTTTATTAAATAGTAGGGAATTTACGGTAATTTATGTATTTTGAAAATCGGTTTTTCATAGTAAAACTTTTTTCATTAACATAATTCAAAGTTGCTGCAAGAACAGAAAAGATTTGTTGATCTGAGACGAATATATTGACCTATAATATTAATACATTTTATCGAAGAGTAAGGAAGCTATGGCAATTCATAATATTTGACAATACGGTTTTGTAAAGTAAAACTTTTTTCTTCAACATAATTCAAAGTTGATGCAAGAATATAAAATATTATTTGGTTCGAAACGAATCGATTGACCTACAATATTAATACATTCTATCAAATAGTAGGGAAGTTATGGTAATTCATATATTTTGAAAATCGGTTTTTTACAGTAAAACTTTTTTCGTTAACATAATTCAAAGTTGATGCAAGAATATTAAAGATTCCTTGGTTCGACACGAATCGATTGACCTACAATATTAATAAATTTCATTAAAGTGTAGGGAAGTTATGGTAATCTATATATTTTTAAAATCGATTTAGAGTAAAAATTTTCTCTTTCTCATGATTTAAAGTCGATGCGAGAATAGAAAAGTTGTGTTGCTTCAAGACGAATCGATTGACCTATAACATTGATACATTTTATTGAAGAGTAAGGAAGCTATGGTCATGCATAATATTTGAGAACACGGTTCTTTATAGTGAAACTATTTTCATGAACATAATTCAAAATTGATGCAAGAACGGGAAAGATTCCTTGATTCGATGCAAATCGGTTGACCTATAATATTAATACACTTTATTGAAGAGTGAGGAAGTTATGATCATTCGTAATATTTGAAACATCTGTTTATAGCAGAAAAACTTTTTTCATCGACATAAGTCAAATTTGATGTATGAATAGAAAAGAAGTTTTGATTATAAATTTTCAAATAGAGTAATTCTGACAATTTTTGTGAAGAAATCATAAAGCTGGGAAAAGGATAGGGTGCGACAGGACTTTTTCCATCCCTTTTCTAGCTCGAAAAATATCATTTCCAATACAAAATTTGATTTGTCTGATTCGTCTTTGTGTTAAAAAAATGGTTTGTATTATTTTTCAGTTTTGCATCTTTTGTAAATTATTATTTTTAAATTGATCAAAATGAAGACTTTGGTTTGTATATTATTGAAAGAAATAACTAATGCTACCTCTACGAGGAAGCAAATACATTTGCTAACGGGAAGCAAAGTGCTCGTGAAATGAGCACCATATAATTATAAATACAAACAAAGTGGAAGCACTCGAGATCGAATTCACAGCTAGTTTGAAACTACTTTAATATTCCTTTTCCCTGAATAAAATAAAAAAAATGTGCCTGCCTTGCGGGCACATTCTCATCGCGCGCTTAGCGCGCGGCTCGCAAGTTTGGGCGCGCCTAGGGCGCGCGACTGCTGGATCTTGCGCTTCGCGCTCGATTATGTATCAGTGGCGGACTGGGTACATTGGGGCGTTCGCGGGAAGTCGATATGTAGGGTCGCCTTCCTGAAAAGCAAAAAAAAAAGAGGCTGAAACCACCACTGTTTTTTGTGCCACTTTTATCATGATTTATTATAATTACTATTATCATGCGGAAAACTGTTAATCTCGATATTAATCTTTCCAGAAAAAAATGTATTAATATATTAAGAAATTAATCCGACTCATTCCGGTTCAATCCGCACCAAATTTTCAATCCAAATGAATCCGAATAAATCCTAACTCGGATTGACCTGTTAATTTATAGAAAAAGGATTTTGAATCCTTTCGTTTACACAATAATATGCTGCAACGTTTAAAGTTTGACCAAATAATTTAGAACTATTTATAGTTTGATAAACGCAGATAATTAATACATTGCTGCACCCGGAATATGCTCATAAAACGCCTCAGTATTTAAGAGATCAGGTATGCTTCTTGCGAAAAAACGGATATGAAGCTCTTTATCAACAGGAAGAGGAGCAACATCCTCCAGTGAATATTCCACCCGTTCCTGCAAGACCACCTTTATATCTCCCTCGCGATAAAGGGGGTAGAGGCTTGCTAAGCTTAGAGTGTCTTCATCGAAGATCGGTTCTGGCTACAGCGTGCTCAGTTCTAAAAAGCACGGATTCCCTTATGCGACTCGTACATCAACATGAAGTCGCCAATGCTGCGGTGTTTCTATACCATGCAGCAGATAGGGCCGCAGAGGAGCTTGACCTCCCATTTAATTCCAGCGACATTACACATGGCCTAGCATCACTAACACCTCTGGTGCTCAAAAGTTGTATACAGGAAGCAGAACATACGCTCCTACTAAGAGAACATACTGAGAAACCCCTCCATGGTAAGTTCTACGGCATCATACGTGGAGAAGAGCTCTCGATGGGTCTGTCCAACATGTTTCTCAAGTCTGCTGGATTGAGATCGGAGACCGAGGGATTTCTTTTTGCCTGTCAAGACGGCGTCATAGACACCTTAGTTCACCGCGAGCGCATAATGAATGTACCTGTACGCGATACCAACTGCCGAGCGTGCAAGCAAGAGCCCGAAACACTTGGACATGTTCTCAGTGGATGCTCTAAATATGCACGCTGCGCGTACATAGAGACACAATGCAGCTCTAAAAGTGTTATATTACCATCTTAGGCATTTCTATGGTGTTGATCTATTGCCCGTCTTGCCATACGCCCAGGGGGAACTCGAGTCCGTTGTGGAGAATGATCAGTGTAAGATCTACTGGAATTTCTCATTCTCCACCACTCAACGTATCAGTGCTACGGAGCCTGACATTGTCCTCCAAGATCTGAAGAACAAGATCATTTACGTGATTGAATTCTCGGCACCAGCCGGTGGTAATATCACGGCAAAGGAGGGAGAAAAACGGGTGAAATATCAAGCACTTCTTTTCGAGCTGAGTAGGCTGTACCAAGGCTACAAAGTCCATCTTATAATTCTCATACTTGGCTGTCTTGGAGGTATGAAAGCTTCATTTATCAGCCAACTCAACAAGATTCCGGCTTGCCAGCGTCAGGCTCATTTCATCGCGAACCGGATGCAAAAGGCTCTGCTGGGTTCTCCTGGGATTACTCCATCTGGTCCGTCAACACTGTTCCTCTTAAATTCTACAAAGATTGGTAGCTCTAAAAATGTATCCAGAGGCGAAATCTTCATCTCCAACTGTCTTGTCTGCCACGTAAGGTCATCCGCGGCTAGAGACCTGACTCCAAGGAACAGTGTTGCCCGATGTTATCACGCGTAAATTTCCCGCTCTTGCTTACCTTCTAGGACAGAAGGAGCAGAAGCGGATGACGTACACGTTCCAGTAGCTTCGGGATTGATTTCTTTAAGGAACCATGATCGAAGCTTCCGGAGCCTACAACTTCTAAAATAAAAATGCTGGATAAGGATAACAGCGGCAAAGACAAACTGCAAACTACAGCATTTTCCTAATTTTGTACCTACAACATCATCGTAAATGATTTCAAACATCGTATTAAAATAACTTATAACATCCTCATCTCATCAGTCACTTGACTCAGTCCGTGGCTATGACGAAAAACCGGGTTCACCCGAAAAAAAGTTTTGAAAATAAAATAATGCTAATTAGCTAATTTTTTAATAAAAATTCATTTTTATTCAATGTTGCGTTACGCAACATTGAAATAGCCCCCATCATGAACTTGACTGCAACTCAGTCCGTGAATGATGGGGTAAAAACCAGGCTTTGCCCAATATGTCGGGGCACACGCTCTTATCAGGTCACTTGATTGCATTATAATCATGCGTCCGTGACTGATAATATATATCGGGACAACCCCGTGCATAATATTCAAACAAACAAAAAATCCAACTCAAACCAAAAATGCCTTCGACATATTGGGCAATAACTATTTTAAGCCTGAGAGAAAAATGAGCTTCTTCATTTTATAATAAACATTGAAATAGCGCCGCTAGGCCCTGCTGGGCCATGACTACACCACTGCATTAGGGCCCATGCATACTCGAACGCAAAAGCAAACGCGTAGCTGCGTCCCAGTGTGCTAACATGAGATGAAGCTATGCTCGATCCTATGTTAGCGCATGGAACGCAGCTACGCGTTTGCTTTTGCGTTCGAGTATAACTGGGTCCTAACAGAGAACACGAACAAATTTAGCGGCATCGGGACTGTCACCGGCCACTTTGCCCGACTCGCGTAAATCGAAGCGCGGTTGCGCAGCTGAATATAGTAAACACTAAACGCGTATATGAATTTTAGTATGCAGAAACTATAAAATTCATATACGTGAAAGAAACTTACTGTACACTTAATAAATCTAAAGTGGGATGGTGGTCGTGGGGGTTAAGGCGTAGGCTTTGGACCCACTCCGTCGGCTTGCGGGTTCGATTCCCGCCTCGCACTTTGGAAGAGCCTCGGTGGCGCATGCGGTGAACACTTGCCTAGCAAGGGTTTTGTCTATCTCCGGAGAGTCGTGGGACCGGTACCTCTAGAGAAAAAGGTTCTCTAAGTACTTAAGGCTGTTGCTCTTGGTGGTTCGGAACCCACCTTAAACTGTAGGTCCCCCTCCCACCACCAAGAAAGTGAGTGGGGATGTGTGTAAAGGAATAGGGAAGAGATACAAGAAAAATGTAAACCCTTAGGGGACACATTAGAAGCTTCCATTCCACTTAATAAATCTAGTATACAGATAACTTCATAAAAGAAACTTAGTATACGTAAGTACCAGTGCAGAAATGTGGTCTTGGCCCAAGCAGGGCCCAGGCTTGGAAAAACTAGGCCCTGGCCTGGCGATCCAGCATGGACCCAACTCGAATGAAACGCCAAATCTGGCCAGGGCCCGGTTATATTGCCAGGCTTGGCCCTAGTTTATTATCGATTCCTAGCCATTTTTTATTTTGTCAAGTAAAAGTCAAAATTAAGCAGAAATATTTTTTTGTCAAATTTAAAGTTGACAAATGAATCAACTTATTCATTAGTTTTTCAAACAGTGTGGTTCAAATTTCAAAATTGTGGTATTTCATTGATTATCTCACCGGATTCTGATTCTTCCTCATCGTCTGCATCATCATCATCTATGTGCAATAATTTTTTAATTCAAGTCCGTGATATATGTTTTATAATTTAAAGTTTTAAACGAGATTACATAAAGTAACAACAAATTTACACTTTATAATTTGGCGAAAAAGTTTTCTCAGTTTGAGGCTAGAAGTCACGTGCAATCTCAATCAGCAGCATCACAAAATTTGCCACTTTGTAAAGTTTTACACTTGAAACTTGCAAGTAATAAGAAAACATTGAGAATAATACTACGCCATCTGTCGTCAATTTAGGAACTTTGAGACTAGCTTTGGCTCAAGCTCGAGCCATTGCAAAATTTAAGCTAGAACCAGGCTAGGGACCCCCAGCCTGGCCCAAGTATGGAACCGGGCAGAAACTTGGCGATTCCTGCACGGGTATACTAAAACTGCAATGTGTAATGAATTGAGTAAACATACAGAAAATTTAATATGCCCATGTATTAGGGTGACCTGAGAAAAACACTTTTGATTTTTTTAGGAGTGAAGGGCAAATAACGGTAGTTTATGCGATTGTAGAAGCCACATTTTTTAATATTTGATTTTAAACAATATTTAGAGGTGGCCCATCGCCTTTGAAGTTCTTATGTAATTAACATGGGTAAACCCAACTTTTTTTTCATTCAAGATTTTAACCACGAAGTTATCCACTTTTTAATTTGAACTTTCAATATGTTGTTCTTGAGGTTCTCAGAATCCACATAAAACATTCTTTTAATTAAAAATTCATAAAAAGCATTAATTACGGTTGCTTGGAAAGTGCCATTTTTACTGTTTTCTACTGTTTTCAAAGACTAATAACGGCTATTATAATAGATACCTTATATTGAAATTTTAAGAATATTTTCCTGGAAGGTTGAAGATCACATTTTCTGAAAAAGCAGATTAGGAAAAGTATGAATAAGCGTGCAATAATGAAAACAAATCTGGGTAAATTTTTGAAATTTGACAGGTCTACGACTTAAGCTGTTTAATTTTCGGGGCGGAGCGCTCATCAGCTCAGCCATAAAGGTCTATCAGAGTGGGTCTTGACACCATAAACTCATAAAGCAGTCCCATTCTCAGCAAGTTTTTTTTAGTCATATTTCCCTTTTTCAGAAAAGTGGATAATAATAATTCAGGGGACTCTAACTAATCCTGTTATAGAGTCACATCGATGAAAAGAGCTGGGGTTGCACTTTTACGATCGACTCTTCACTTACCGAAATTGTCAGCTTTTGCAATGACAACTTTCGAAGACGATGGGCCACCTCTAAATATTGTTTAAAATTAAAGAAAAAAAATCTGGCTTCTATAATTGCATAAACTACCATTATTTGCCCTTCACTCCTGAGAAAACCAAAAGTGTTTTTTTCTGGTCACCCTACCATGTATACTAAAATTGCAAACATTTCTCACAGTGTAGCCGCAAGAAGTCGAAACAAACGTTGAAATGTTGAAAATACTCTACTTGAATTTTCGTCTAATCAAGACATTTGATTGGGATAGTTTCACAATATATTCGATATTCAGTAAAATTTGGAATTATATTTTGCATTATACTAGAAAAAAAGCGTTTTGTATTGAAATCTTACTTTTAAAATGTAAAATAATAGTTACAAACCGAGAAATTAGTCTTCAAAAATATGGTAATTTTGACCAAGCATATTTTTAATATCATCAATATTTATGAAAATTTGACAAATTTTCATTGTACCTCATTCATTTACGAACCCAGACATACAACATACGTTATAATTGTTTACAATGGTTATACATAAAATGTAGCTGCAAGAAATCGAAACAAAGTTTGAAATGTTGAAAATGCTCCACTTGAATTTTCGTCTAATCTAAACATTTCATTGGGATAGTTATTATTTAAATTTTCATCCCTGTTGGCTTTTCTGTCCTTACTGCATTTTTGAAAACGAAAAAACGTCGAAGCTGAACTTTCTAATATATATAAATTGTTAATTCATTGCATTCATTACTGATATATAAAATGTTACTTGTTGCCACAATTAACATACACTGTAAAAACTAGGATTCGATTTAGAACTTAATTCGGCAGTAAAACAGTTCACGCAACAAAACAATCGCACTTCAGTTTGATCCGCCAATCTAATAAAATAAGGTCGATTTGTGGATTGAAATAGGCTCGAAATGAGGATCATCTGTCAGTAACTAAATCTGATAAAACAAATTCTAATCGGTCAAGTTTAGAAACCAACGTAACCCATAGGGCTGAAGTTCGCGACGTTTGAGTGTGATGGTTCAACACTAATTTTTACGAATTTTTAATTTCATCTATTTTTTGTTTTTTGTAAGAGTGAAGTTTGGAACAATTGAAACAATGCACTCTGAATCAATTTAGTTCGCTATCTCGGATCATTTATCAATCTGAAGTTAGCAAACTAAACAAGACAGAAACTGGTACTAAAATAAGACTATTTATGAGATCATATTAGAACGCCCAAAGAAGGATCCCAGATAAAAATGAATGCCTAGTTTTTACTGTGTTTTTTATATACAAGTTTAACCTGTAACCTGAATTCGAGGACATGATGTCGTTTCCAATATTCTTTAAGGGCATGTGATACTTAGAAAACTATCGATTTTAGCAGTGTTAGGTTACCCCGGCTTTTTTCCTACAATAATAAGGATTTTGCCTTAAAAATTTGGGAAATGATAGCGAACATGCTAGCGGACGTAACCGAACCCTTCTTTTGTAGAATAATTTGAAAAAATTTAATTTTGCTAAATTTTATTCATGTGTGAGTATTTTGAGGTTATGTGTACTGACAGCATCGGTACAACAGAGACCTCCATTATCGAAATGATAGAGTGCTGAAACCCGTTTCTAACTTCAAGTTAGGCTAAACTCAAGTTTAGCAAAATAATTTTTTTCTGTTATAATCCCTCAAAAAAGAATTCGGGGACGTCCGTTATACTATTCTATAGCATCTCCGAATTCAGTTTTAAATTTTTAAAATTTTTGTGGACAAAAACCCGGGGGAACTGAACCTGATTTACCACAGGTCGAAGTATCACATGCCCTTAAATGGAATAACTGTTCTGAAGAAGAGTTTTTTCAATTCCTTGTGAACTTCCATTATTCAAGTGTCGGTTTCTGTAATGATCTTTTCAGTCGTTGAAGACTTCTCGGGTCCTCTTCCAGGCGAACCTTTTATGTCCACTTTTTGGAGAAATTGTGGATATCTCGGACTCACAATATAAGGCAGAATTTAATTCCTAATTTTCACTGGATATCAAGTATATTTTGAAACTATCCCAACGAAATGTTTCGATTAGACGAAAATTCAAGTAGAGTATAATTTTCAACCTTTCAAACTTTATTTCGATTTTTTGCAGCTATATTTTATGTATAACCATTGTTAACAATTATATCGTATGTGGTATGCCTGGATTCGTAAATAAATAAGGTAGAACGACAATTTGTCAAGTCTTGATAAATATTGATGACTCTCGGTTGTAACTATTATTTTACAATTAAAAAGTAACATTTCAAAACAAAACGCTTCTTTTCTAGTTTAATGCAAAATTTAATTCGAAATTTTCACTGAATATCAAGTATATTTCGAAACTATGTCAACGAAATGTTTCGATTACATACGAAAATTCAAGTAGAGTATCACAGAAAAAACGGAAGATAAACTTTACATCGATTTCCGACGAAAGTTTCACTGCAACAAAAATTAAACTTGTCGAATAAACTTTACACGAAATTGAGATAATTCTGTTTTTTTAAACCATCTCGGGATAATTTGTCAGCTGTTTGTCAGTAACAAACAGCGTCTTCTGCTATGGTTTTGTTCCTAACCTACAATACCGACTGTGGCAGGAAGTATATATAAAAGTCTAATTCTTTTTAAAATAACAATTAGGTAAGTAAAAAGTTGTTCTAAATCTAGTGTCCTGATTTATAGCTTTTCACGTATATACTTTGCTGTTTTTTCATTGCTGCGAAGGACGTAGCAGACGGCAGTTTTTATTCCATCGTAAGATGAACTTTCGCCAAATAGCATGTAATCTTTAACAGCTGAACATTTTATCTGCAACAAAATTTAACTTCAGTTTTCTCTGTGATAATTTACAAACTTTCAAACTTTATTTCGACTTCATGCAGCTATTTTTTATGTATAACCATTTTTAACAATTATAACGTATGTGGTATTGTTTTTATGGGAAACCAAAAGAATTTTAAAAAAAGTGCGTTTTCCAAACTCGTCAAACTATTCTCATAATATGAGATACCCCAAGAAATCGCTTATAAAATGCAAAATGAAGTATTATTTTCAATGAAAAACTTCATTTTATGTTTCCTAAGTATAAGCTTACTGTTATTCAGATATATTCAGTTTTTGCAGTAGTCACAAACCCATTTGTAACCAGTTTCCGCCGCATAGCCAGAGTGTGCCGAGCTGGAGCAGGAGATGCATTGTACCCAGTACAATTGCGTATATAAACCTTTCTTGCAATTAAAAATAGCATTTTTCCTTTTTTATTAAGATAAATAACCTCTAAAGTCTAGCAGCGCTGACGCTGATCATTTTCGCATGGGTGTATCTCATATTATGAGAACTACACCGTGCAACTACTCACTTACTACGCCTAACCTGTCCAATGAAAAACTTGAACAATGTCGATATTTTCCTACTTAGTTATTCAATCCTTATCCCCCAGGCCGACTTTACTGCTAAATACTTATTTGATACATAATAAATATGGTTTAAAGACTTATCATCCAAGAACTCGACCATCACCGATTTCGCAAAAAGTTTGCCCATAATCTTTAGAAACACTATAAAAAAATAACTTTACCAGGAAATTACTTTTTCATCATATCTCATATTCGGGTACTCTCCTCTAACTATTATTTCACGTTTAAAAAGTAAGATTTCAATATGAAACGCTATTTTTCTAGAATAATGCAAAATTTAATTTTTTTAAGTGGTTATCAAGTATATTTCGAAACTATCCCGATGAAATGTTTCGATTAGACGGAAATTCAGGTAGAGTATTTTCCGCGTTTCAATGTTTGTTTCGACTTCTTGCGGCTAGCTGTATTTTATGTATAACGATTGTTAACAATTATAACATATGGTAAATATATTCTCGGTTTTTAACTATCACTTTACAATTAAAAAGTAAGATTTCAATACAAAATGCTTTTTTCTAGTATATTGAGAAATGTAATTCCAAATTTTCACTGGATATCAAGTATGTTTTGAAACTTTCCCAATGAAATGTTTCAAATAGAGCATTTTCGACATTTCAAACTTAACTGTTTCGACTTCGCGCAGCTACTATATCAGAAACTATTGTTAACAATCATTACTTGTGCGGCATGCCTGGATTCATAAACGAATAACGTGATTAACGTGGAAGGGATTTCCAAAGATAATTGGAAAGGAAATAAATCTTTAACACAGAAAAAACTGAAGGATCAGTAATGCTGCGGCTCAAATGAAACTTGGGATCATTTAGAACTTAGGCTCTAAAGGAACTCTTATTCAGGGTTCCTTTTTAGTTTTGGTCATATCCGATAGATGGCCATCGGCGGTTGCCGATGTTTTCAACTGCGCATGTGCCGAGAAGCGCGGGCCTATTTGAAATCAATAAATACTATGAACAGTCATACAGATAAATGTTAACAAAATTTTTTTATTCTTATTTAAAACAAAATAAATTGAATTATAGAAATGCCTAGCTTCTTGAACAAATTTTATATTAACCTAATATTGCAAGTATATATTATATAATTTTGAATAGTCCTGCGCTTTTTGGGCATGCGCAGTGGAAACTTCGGATTTGCAACATAACCTTAAAAACTGTCACATTTCATGTTCGATATCTTCCTTTCAAGAATGACTAATGTCTATGATTTTACTTTCTTCATTAAATGTTTTCCAGTGCAATATTATTTAATTCCAATTATAAAGCATAATGTGCATCATTAACTTGTGCAATCTTTGAAGTGAGTCAAGGCAGAAGTGAGAAAAAGGCTCTATTAGAAACATTTGAATTCACACTTGGGTTCATTTAGAAACCATTTATCATTTTGGGTTCCTTTTCAGCAAGAGAGGTTCCTTTTTGTTGCAGCTCCTTTGGAACCAAAAATTGGTTCTAATGGAAAGCCCAGTTTTTTCTGTGAAAGATCAACTGGGATTGAAAATATTAACCGATTTTTTTCAATCTTTTTTCGATTTACTTGTAATAATATAGCGAGACTGCGCCGACTGCTGTCCCCTGATAGTCACTTAATCGCAGGACATTTTTTTCACACTTTTTTTCGATGTACCCTTTTTTTCCTGAAAATATTTCTATACGGTGATTGGCTGTCGAAATTTTTTTTTCACTAACAAGCTCCACTCTTTATGGGGCGTGCTTATCATATTTCTATCTCTCTCGCACACTCAACTCAGAATTCCTACGGGTGTCCCCAGCCCTCTTAAGAAAACAAGAAATACACTCAGTCGGATGGCGGACGCAGAGCTGCTGTCCGCCAGACCGCGCCCACTACCGTGTAACCAATCAGCAATCTACCGTATATCAACTTGGCGCCCGGCACCGGACATCTATACATATAGCCTACATTTTTCGCAATGAACGTAGTTGACCTCTGGCGACTTTTCAAGCAAGTTTTGTCCTTTTTGTCTTCAACTCGCCGTAATTCAGCCAATTCTTGGAATTTTTTCATGAAATTTTCAGGAAATATTTTTATGATGTTCTACGAGTAGTAGAATAAAAAACATAGTAACATTTTTGTTTCAACAAAAGTTTCAGATTTTTAACTGAGACATTGCATAAATCCTGCATTTATATCTTCAAACTCATGGGGAGTCGAGCGGATTTCAAGCACCAAAAACCTTCTAGTGTAAAAGTTGTTCAGAAGGATATGAGTATGTTTTCTACGAAAAGAATTATTTTAAATAATTCATCATTGAAAAGTTACGAAGGTTTTATTTTTGCCAAGCAGCCCGTTTCTTCTCACGCATGTGTCAACTCCACGTATAAAAATATGTAATCATTTGTCAAAGATGAATTTCAATTTGTCTACAATTTAATAATGTTTTATTTGATTTCATATGTTTAGTGTAAAGTTAGATTTTCAAGGAACGCACATTGTTCTTTGTCCAGATTGTCATCGAACAGTATCATTGTATAGTGATATTCACATAAATAAAAAAGTGAGTCTTCTAGAAGCTTGGTGAATTTATAGAAAATCCAAAAGGATTTTATAAGGATTATGTTTATATAGTAATTTATTTGATTTCCGGCTAGGGCTCACAGTTTACGGGAGGGACGAGAGGTAAGGATATGCATAATTTCTGCATAAATATGCGACTTACATTCAGCAAGGAGAGTCCTTAATTCAATGTCATTTCAACCTTACACAACCTTTTCAGCATAAATATCGTCTTAATTTCAGGTCTTTACTTCCTGATTTTCAGGCCTTTACTACCTGAATTTCAGGTCTTTACTACACTGTTAGAAATTTCTGTAGGAATTTTCAGAGACACGTCACTAAAGCTTTATGCAGAAACCGTTTCTAAATTTTCCTAAACTGTAACAGAAATTTAAGCAACGGTAACTGCATACAGCTTCAGTTACATGTTTCGGAAAATTCTGTTACAGTTTAGGAATTTTCAGTTACTGTAACTGAAAATTTCAAGGGGTTGAAAAATTTTTTTCGGTTCATTAATTTTAATATAAAATGTGTAGTATATATTTGTCCTGAGAATATAAATAGAAGAAAAATACGAGTGAAGTTATTACAAACGACTTTCTTATGTATCTATGTTATAATAATACGTACACTCATTGTATCAAATATGTAATCAAAGCCCATCTTTTATGATTAGAAGTTTTCTTTCACATTTGATCAATTGAGTATATTATATAACATAAATATATACGTATAGTTATTTACATATAAACTTCGCTCGTATTTAGTCATACTATAATTTATATTTTCAAGACAAATATATACTGCAAATTTATATTAAAATCAATGAACCAAACAATACTGTCTCTTTATATTACATGTTTTGAAAAATGTACGCACAAAATTTATATAAAATGTTGTTTCATTTTGTATACAAGATAAAAAATCTCAATTAAACTTTCTTATAATATTACTATATCAATATAGTATATGAAATAATATAAAAACACATAAAATTTCTTATATTGTCGGTAAGAAGTTGTCAATTTGTTTTGCTAATTTTAATTAAAAAATAATTTAAAAATGTAGCAAAGAAGAACTTAAGAAAGGTCCTATGCATAATGTTTTCTAATGTCATAGATTTAAAACAGCAATAAAATTCTTATCGTAACTAATCAAAGAAAAACAATTTCGGTTCAACATAGAATCTTTTATAAACGGAATAAAACAGTATTTCAGATACAAATTTGAAATATTCAAATTTATTAATTTATTTTAAACAAAGAAATGTCTTTTCTACTATAAAATATGGATTTTTAATAAGACACTTGAATTTTCAACAAAATAATTATCATTTTAACATAATAGTTGAATTTTCAACCTAAAAATATAAATACCCAACAAAAAGTGTCATAGTTTATATTTGAATAAAAAAACATGAAATTTAAGCAAATAAAAATTTTAACAAAAAGACGAATTTTCTCTACAAAGATTGAATTTAAATACAAAAAATATGACTTCAGCAAAAAATTATGACTGCAGCCAAAAATTATTTTTCCACGAAACTGATGTATTTTTACACAACAAAAAGGAAATTTTAAATCAAGAAAATTATTTTTTCCCTACCAAAAAAGGAGAAATTTCAACTAAAAAAGATCAATCTTAAAAAATAGAAATGTTACATTTTCAACTAAAAAATTAATTTCAAACAAAAAAAAAGACTTTCCCACTGAAAATTTAAATTTTTAACCAAAAACATAAGCCTTCAATCAACCAAATGAATTTTTAACAATGTAGTTAAACTTTTACCCAAGTAGTTGCATTTTCAATTTGAAAAAATTAATTTTCAACAAAATAATTAAACTTTCAATCAAAATAGATGGATTTTCAACTAAAAATATAACTGTTCAAAAAAAATGATTTCTTAACAAAGTGATTCAACCAAATCTTTCAAATAGGATAACTGAATATTCAAGCAAAGAAGAAGAATTTTTTACCAAAAAGTTGCATTAAAAAAAAAGAAATTTCTACCAAAGCGGATGAATTTATAAATAGGAAAAAAATTTTTTTAAAAAGAGTTTAATTTGCTGTTATAAAAGATTTTAGTTGATTTTCCACGATCAAAATATGAAATTTTAACCAAGAAATAAGTTTCTGCGAAAAAAATTAAATGTGTAATCCAAAAAGACGAATTTGTACCCAAAAAGGATGACCTTTTAACAAAATTGTTAAATTCACTACCCAGTAGTTGCATTTTTATCCAAAAAATATGAAATTTCTCTTGAGCAGATGAATTTTTATTTAGAAAGAAAATAAAATTTAAAAAAATATGTAGCTGAATTTTCATCCCGAAAAGATTCCAGTTGACTTTCCGAAATCAAAATATGAAATTTTCAACAAAAAATAAGTTTCTACGAACAAAATTCAATTTTTCATCCAAAAAGACGAATTTTTATGCCAAAAGGGATGAATTTTTAACGAAATAGTTCAATTCACTTCCAAATAGTCGAATTTTTATCCAAGAAAGATGAAATTTGTACTAAAACTTATGAATGTTTAATTAAAAGAAGAACACATTTTTTTAAAAAGTTGAACTTTCATCCAGAAAAGTCTTCAGTTCATTTTTTAACACCAAAATGTGAATTTTAAACAAAAAGTAAAATTTCTACGAAATAGTTAAATTTTCAACAAAACAGTATAATTTTCAACCACAAGTATGAATTTTTTACAAAATAATTATATTTTCAAACAAATGCAGTTGCATTTTTATCCAATAAAGATAAAACTTCTCTTAAAGAAGATGCATTTTTAATTAGGGAAAAAAATATACCATTTACGTAGTGTATACAGATACGGCATTTTTTGCCGTATTTTAATTTTGTCGTACGGCATTTTAGTCACTGGTCACAGAAGAGTGGTCTGTCACATCTCGAACCCCTTTTCCAAGTCTCCCTTCAAAAAATACGAGTGTTAGTGACTGGTCACAGAAGAGTGATGGTGAGAATTCGTGATTCGAATCTGAAGATAAACAATTCGCAAATTAGTGATAAAGTGTATTATTATAGGAATATTGAAGTGATGGGGAATTCTTTTGTGTGCTTTTAGTGTGCGTAATGTTCTTGATTATATAACACTTTTTGTGTATTTATAACTTAATATTCCTCACTTTATGATAAAATAATAAAATATTCTACTATTTTTCCAAAGTAGCAAAAAATATAATCAGAACAGAAAGTTTCTTATTGACACAAAGATTTTGCCGGACTAGAAACTTTAAATGAGGCCAAATTTGCCGGAGCTCAATACTCGACCTAAAATTTAACCAAAAAATAAATTTTCTACAAAATAGTTACATTTTCAACAAAACAGCAGAATTTTTAACCAAATTAAATTTTGTACAAAATAGTTGAATTTTCAACAAAACAGCAGAATTTTCTACCAAAAAGTATGACTTTTCAACAAAATTGTGAAATCTATAAGCTAATTTTCTGCTAAATAGTCGAATTTTCAACCAATAGTCGAATTTCAACCAATAGCATGACTTTTTAACAAGATTCTTGAATTTTCAAACAGTTGCATTTATGTACAAGAAAAATGAAAATTCCAAAAGGATTTCAATAGACTTTTCTACAGAAAAATACAAATTTTAAACAAAAAGTGCATTTTTTAGGAAATAGTTGAATTTTGAACAAAACAGTTGCATTTCTGTCCAAGAAACATGCAATATTTCTACATTAAAAAATGTGTATGAACCGAATCCATTTCAAATCAGGCAGAACAAATTACAAGGCAGACGAATAGCTAGTGTGCAAACATAACCTACTTATATACAAGAGGACGTAATTTAAATTACAAGTAAATACTATTTATTCTTAATGAATAGCTGTCTTACCATTTTGTATCTCAACCTTAAGTCGGGTAATATCTCGGGACTTAGCCCGTTATACCGATGAATTTTTGAATTGATGTGTCACTTCACCATAATTCACTATGCTAACACGGTCTGCTATGAACGCGACCGAGGTGGATCGTGAAGCGAGGAGTGCGCATGCAACTGCGCACTTGTTTCGGTTACGATAACTTATATTTCTGTTACCATTTAGGAATTTTACGAAACTATTTATAATTTTCAGATACCGTTTCTGAAGTTCAATTAAAATTTAGTAAATTTAATGTAAAAGTTACTGAATTGCGTTTTCAGTAACATAATTTTATCAATTTCAGTTACTTTAGTTTCTTAAATGTGTCGGAATTTTCCGAAAATTTCTAACAGTGTACCTTAATTTTAGGTCTTCACTGCCCGAATTTCAGTATTTTTGTTTGCTTACTTTAATGATTAAAAAAATTCCTAATTTCCGGATTCATATGATTCTTTTGATACACCTTAAAATAATTCCAATTTTCGACTTAAATTAAGTGTTTGTTTTTTCTATGAAAACAAAGAAAAACACAATACACTATATATAACTGCGTGTAGTTTCTTTCTCCTACTCATTCTTTTAACCCTATACGCGCTATCAGTAAAAACCAAACCAAAAGAAGTATATGGAAAAGTTGGATTTATGCCGGACCTTACAAATGGCATAGTACCGCGCCAGTTGTATTTGAGAAACAATGCTAGTACTGCATGTTGGTACCACGCCAAGCGTCGGCATGATACTTGTTTCATACAGTCGCGGTACAGCACCAGTACTGAATCCAAGTGCTGGCTAGCAACCGACTTGGGAGTTCTGCCGAGGGTTGGCGCGGTACTGGCTTAGTACTAGACCAGTATTGAGTCCATGTGTTGGTGAATAACCGACTTGGGAGCAGTAGCGGACTGGGTACCTTGGGGCATCCGCGGGAAGTCGATTTTCCAAAACACAGCAGTGGTATATTATTTTCTACGACACAGCAGTAGTATATATTCAAATACTCGCAATAATTACTATTATTATGCGAGAAACTGTTAATCTCGCTATTAATTTCTTCAGAAAAAAAATTTATTAATATATTAAAAAAGTAATCCGACTAAACCCGGTTCAATCCGAACCAAATTTTCAATCCAAATGAATCCGAATAAATCCGAACTCGGATTGACCTATTAATTCATAGAACAAGGATTTTAAATCCTTTCGTTTACACAATAATATGTTCCAACGTTTAAAGTTTTACGAAATAATTTCGAACTGTTTATAGTTTGATAAATGCATATAATCAATGCATTGCTGACGCTTTATATAATGAGAAAAAATCCTGTTAGATGCAAGTGAATACAATTTTTTTTTCATAGTTACGAATCCTGGAAGGACAAACAAATTAATCCTCACAAAACTTGTTTAATATAAAAAAACCTATGGCCAGTCCGCCACTGCTTGGGAGTTCTGCCGAGGGTTGGCGGGGTACTGGCTTAGTACTGAACCAGTATTGAGTCAATGTGCTGACTAGCAACCGACTTGAGAATTCTGCCGACGGCTGGCGCGGTACTGGTTTAGTACTAAACCAGTAATGACTCCATGTGTTGGTTAACAACCGACTTGAGACTTCTGCCGACGTTTGGCGCGGTACTGGCTTAGTACTAAACCAGTATTGAGTCCATGTCTTGGTTAACAACCGACTTGGGAGTTCTGCCAAGGGTTCGCGGGGTACTGGCTTAGTTTTTTTTTTTTTTTTTTTTTAAGGAGTAAAAACGGAAAATGCTCATGCACCAGCCACATTCGGACTTCGGGGACCACGAGCCCAATATATACATCTCACGCATATATATTTAATATGCATTCACGTAAGATGTACACATGGGCGCGTAGTCCACAAGGAACGAAGGCGAGTGTGGGACTTACCGGAACGGCACCTACCCACTAAACCTTAACTCCTATTCCCTGCCAACCCAGGACTGTGGAAACGCTTATCGCATTACTTCAGAGTCCTAGGTTATTGGTATGGGGATTCGAAGCAATACGGTAAACATTGCTTCGGAGCCCCAGGCCAGAGGCCATTAAGCCGTGCTTCGGCTTCTTCCTTATATTCCCTGCTTGGATTAGTATGAAATAGTCATACCCACCTTTTCTTCCAACCTGGTCTTCTTTTATCTAGCCTCAGCCAGGGTACGCGTCGTCCTCGGCAGAAGGGACAGATGTCTCTTTTCGGGCTCGCCGGCCTTCGACCCTGTTAGGTAGTCTCTTATCCTACTTGGTGCCTGCAGTTGACTCTCCCTCTAGTGCTACACATCGTCCTCGGTAGAAGAGACATGTGCCTTCTCTCGGGCTCGCCGGCCTACGGCACCTTTATGTGATTTTTCATTCTTCTTGTGTTCTAGGCTCCTCTTTCTCCTTGGTGCGGAAAACACTTTCACAGTATCCCACAAGCGTGCTCCAGTTGTGTTTTGAGCTCAACATTACAGCCACAACGTTTTCCGGCGTGATGTTTTCACCGAGCTCTTCTTGCGCAGCTTCTCTGCTATTTGCCCATCTGTCGCACTCAAAGAAGGTATGTTTCACGTCGTCGACAACTTCGCCGGGGCAATAGATACATTGCGGTGTGTCCTTCTTTTTGATTTTGTGCAGGTATGAATAAAACATCCCGTGTCCACTTAGGAACTGGGAGATGTAAAAATTTACTTCACCGTGTTCTCGTTCTATCCAGGTTTTGACGTCTCGAATGAGTCGGTTCGTCCATTTCCCTTTTGTTTCTGATGCCCAGCGCTGGTTCCATTTGGAGAGGGTTCGCTCTTTTTCTTCCTCTTTGATCGCATCAGAGTTTTCTTGCGCTCTTCTTCGTTCATAGATCCGCTTCCGTTCTATAGCTAGCAGATCTGTGGGTGGAATTGATGCAATGACCAGGGCGGCAGCTTCTGAGGTCGTGCGATATGCGCTCGTGACTCGTAGGGCTCCTCTTCTTTGTACCGCAGCCATTTTCCTGCGGTAGGTTTCAATGGAGAGTGCGTCCGCCCATACTTCTGCACTGTAGAGCAAGATGGAATGAGTCACACTCGCCAACGTTCGTCTTTTACTGGTTTTTGGGGGCAGGGAAATTTCTTTTCCTCGTCAGTATCACAAGTTCCGTTTTTCGGCGAGCTATCTGAAGGCCGTGATCTTCCATCCAATTGGCCACTTTATTCGAGACTAGAGCAACTCTGTTTTTTTACTTTCTCTTCAATTTTTGCGACTATCGCTGCGGCCAAGTCATCAGAAAACCCTTCCAACGTAGTGTGGTCTGGTAAATCCATGGTAAGGACTTCGTCATAGACCACGTTCCACAGGTCGGGGCTTAAGGCTGATCCCTGCGCCACCCCAGCAGTGATCTTCCTTCGTCTGACGCCCTCAATGGTGAGGTAGTATAGTTCCCTGTCACGCAGGTAATCATCTACTACCCCTCTAACGTACTCTGGAACTTTGAAGCGATTTACCAGTGCCTCCATAATATCAGTCCACCTTACAGAGTTGAATGCGTTTTTAACGTTGAACGTTATTAGGACGCACACGCTCTTTTGCCTGTTGTTTCCCACCCAGGCTTTATGGGCCTTCTGGACTAATTCGCTGATTGCACAAATGGTAGATTCGTCTTTTCTAAGGCCGTGTTGGTTTTTGGCAAACCCACCGACTGCATCCACTGCTGCTCGGGGTTCGGCTCTTAGCAGCTTTTCATAGACCTTGCCCGCTGTGTCCAGCATACATAACGGACGATACGACGCTGGTGTAATGGGCGGGCCCTTACTCTTGTCAAGAAAAACCAGTCGCTGTATCTTCCACACAGGAGGGAAAATGCTCGCTCGCAGGCAGGCATTATACATATAAAGCAAGAGATTTGGGTAACCTTTTGCTATCGCTACAATAACCTGGGATGGTACCCCATCGGGTCCAGGTGCTTTTCTTTTGCTCATTTCAATTGTAACTGCCCATAGCTCCTCAAGAGTAAAAGGTGGGGCCTCTTCAGAAATGTATTCACTGCTTTCTCTTTCCAGATGTATTAGAAAGAGTGCGTTCACAATCTCCTTCATCATCTGTGGGTCCTTAGGTCCTACCGGTGCCCGGTTTCCCAGCCGGCCAGAGATTATCTGATACCCCTTTCCCCAGGTGTCTTCGTTGATGGCCTCACACAGAACTTTCCAGCAGCGAAGTTTGCTGTCACGAATTGCAACATTCGGTTTTTTCTTTGCTGCTTTGTACGCTATGTTTCCGGCAGTTCGGCTGCTCTTCGCCTAGCCCTGAGGGATTTCCGCCTTAACTGAAGGCATTCCTTCCTCAGAATGGTTATCTTCTCAGTCCACCAGTATGTGGGCACTCTTCTCTGTTTGCCTGTTTGTTTAGGCATCGACGCATCGCAGGCTTTGGCTATGAGCCTCATTGTCTTTTCGACGAGTTTCTTAGCCTTCCTGCCCATGGACACCTTTGTGTCTGCATCTATAATATCGCAGAGTATTTATACTTGGTTCAATGTATATATAAGCTTATCGACGTCAAGTTTGTGCACGTTGCAGCCCTTGTAGGGTCTTGGTTTCTCATTTTTTTATGATGATTTTTCCTATTTTCCACTTTAAAGTAAATGTTATGGTGGTCACTGCCGGTAAATTCCTCCGTAACATGCCACACCTGTATCCTGGAAGTTATTCCCGGAGTTGCAAAGGTGATATCGAGTATCGTTCCTCTGTCTCCACTTCTCCTAAACGTTGGTACGCAGCCAGGATTGAGGATTGTCAAATCGCACTTAGCTGCCATGTCAGCGACCAAATTCCCACGTGTGTTCAACCAGCTCATGCCCCATTGTTGTGATCTGGCATTGAAGTCCCCTCCCACAATTAGTTCTCCTTCAGTGCTCTTTATCGCGTCCTCTAGAGCCTCTAAATCCCGATGAAAAGTGCCAGTTGTTACATTTGGAGAGAAGTAGCAGCTGAAGTAAGTTGCATCCGGGCTTTTGACCCACACAAATCCTTCAACCCTTCCCCAGCCAGTCACCGGACATTTCACATTTTCTCTTACCCAGATTGCTACTGTGCCAGTATGATCTGTATACCAGCCAGTTGTCTGTAGATTCGTGTACTGCTCACAAGTTATAAGCAAGTCAGCCTTCGACTCATTTGATCGATGCCTAAATAAGTCTTGGGCGAGTCTGCTACGCTGGAGATTACCTTGTATTACTGACGCCATCGAGAGTTTCTTCTTTCCCTGGCGTCCAGAAACACCGGACACCTCGATGATCCTGTTATATGGCTCAAGTCCTTTTCAGGGATTTTTTTCCGCGCACAGGTAACATTTTGACGTGGCTGTGCAGTCAGTTGTTTGGTGGTTTTTATCACCACACTTCCAACAAGCCCCTAGTCTGTCAGTTGCTTGACATCCCGCCGCTATATGGCCGTATCCGTGGCATCGGAAGCATCGAAGAAGCGTTTCCCGTCTTCTGATCCGGCAGTTTATCCAGCCTATCTTAATGTGGCTCAGCCTATAAAGCTTGGTCGCAATGGTCTCCTCCATTTCGACGAATGCCATAACATTGTCCCAACGGTTCGGTTATATCAAGTTTGTCTTGAAGTCTTCGCCTGTCTTTATTACTGAACCAGTATTGAGTCCATGTGTTGGTTAACAACCGACTTGGGAGTTCTGCCGAGGTTGGGCGGGGTAGTGGCTTAATACTGAACCAGTATTGAGTCCATGCGCTGGTTAGAAACCGACTTGGGAGTTCTACCGAGGGTTGGCGGGGTACTGGCTTAGTAATAAACCAGTATTGAGTACATGTGTTGGTTAACAACCGACTTGAGAGTTCTGCTGAGGAATGGTGGGGTACTGGCTTAGTACTGAACCAGTATTGAATCCATGTGTTGGTTAAGCACCGATTTAAGAGTTCTGCCGAGGGTTGGCGGGGTACTGGCTTAGTACTGAACCAGT